>QNTS01004822.1:60375-77239 GCA_003317085.1 Hucho hucho
GGAGAGACTACATCATGAGTCAAGGCATCGGGGCTACAGGAGAGACTCATCATGAGTCTGGCATAGGGGCTACAGGAGAGACTACATCATGAGTCTGGCATAGGGGCTACAGGAGAGACTACATCATGAGTCAAGGCTTAGGGGCTACAGGAGAGACTACATCATGAGTCTGGTATAGGGGCTACAGCAGAGACTACATCATGAGTCTGGCATAGAGGCTACAGGAGAGACTTCATCATGAGTCTGGCATAGGGGCTAAAGGAGAGACTTCATCATGGGTCTGGCATAGGGGCTACAGGAGAGACTTCATCATGAGTCAAGGCAGCAGGGCCAAGGCAGCAGCAGAGATTCCACGCTAGCCTTTGCAGATTGTGCACAGCTTCCCGGGAGGAGACAGTGCCAGGTGGCCAGATGCACAACAAACAGAACCCAAGACACCTGTGTCACCTGCAAGCAATGTGTTTGTGGGAAGTAGGTCAAGCAAGTCAATGTGGCAAAGATTTGTGTTGACTGTCAGGACAAGGGATAACCGCTAAATGAAATCCAACTGATGCCATTGCGTGAAATCTCAGACCATGTAAGCACGAGCTGATAATAATTGTAGTTTTGACTGCTGTCATATCAACACTTCTATTCATTATAATGCATTTATTGCTTTTGTGCTGATTTTCACTATTTATCAAGCACACTTGGTGCTTATGATGATGTTTGGGATACTGTTTTCATCATTTGACCTCACATTTTGCTTACTGTGCATGCCTCTTTGTTACCGTGTTCCTACACACATGGTTTCTGTTTCATAGTTGCAACAAAGGCACTCCACAAGTACAATTATTTTTACATAAAAAATATATGTATTCTAATGTTACCTAACACCTTCATGAATGTTTTTAGAGTGTTGCAGTCAGAATGACTGGGGGGGGGGGGATCCCTCGAGGCCCAGTGTTAAACAATAAAAACTAATTTAACAAAATTTCTGAAAATGAAATGAAACTCTTCTTGTGTCTCGTAGTTCGTATGACTGTCTCCTGGACGACCCGTTCAAACACGACTGGCCCCAGCTGCCGGAGCTGCCAGGGATCAACTACTCCATGGACGAACAGTGTCGCTTCGACTTCGGAGTCGGATACAAAATCTGCACATCAGTAAGTTTGGTCGGTGACATCGTCTAGTCTAGTAGAGAGACAGAGAGAGAGAGACCCTATAGAGCTGTCTCGATACTTCAGACTCCCTTCTGCTTAGATATCCCTTTGAAGAGCAGAGAAATAAACCCTCTGCTGCTAAATGTGTTGGAGGGAAATACACATGACCAAAAGTATGTGGAAACCTGCTCGTCGAACATCTCGTTCCAAAATCATGGTCATTAATATGGAGTTGCTGCTATAACAGCCTCCACTCTTCTGGGAAGGCTTTCCACTAGATGTTGGAACATTGCTGTGTGGACTTGCTTCCATTCAGCCACAAGAGCATTAGTGAGGTTGGCCAATGATGTTGGGCGATTAGGCCTGGCTCGCAGTCGGCGTTCCAATTCATCCCAAAGGTGTTCGATGGGGTTGAGGTCAGGGCTCTGTGCAGGCCAGCCAAGTTCTTTCATACCGACCTCGACAAACCATTCCTGTATGGACTTTGCTTTGTGCACGGGGGCATTGTCATGGTGAAACAGGGAAGGGCCTTCCCCAAACTGTTGCTGCAAAGTTGGAAGTGCAGAATCGTCTACAATGTCATTGTATGCTGTAGCATTAAGATTTCCCTTCACTGGAACTAAGGGGCCTAGCCCGAACCATGACAAAACAGCCCCAGACCATTATTCCTCCACCAAACTTTACAGTTGGCACTATGCATTGGGGCAGGTAGCATTATCCTGGCATTCGTTAAACCCAGATTAATCCGTTGGACTGCCAGATGGTGAAGCGTGATTCTTTACTCCAGAGAGCGCGTTTCCACTGCTCCAGAGTCTAATGGCGGTGAGGTTTACACCGCTCCAGCCAGTGCTTGGCATTGCGCATGGTGATCTTAGGCTTGTGTACGGCTGCTTGGCAATGGAAACCCATTTCATGAAGCTCCCGACTAACAGTTCTTGTGCTGACGTTGCTTCCAGAGGCAGTTTGGAAATCGGTAGTGAGTGTTGCAACTGAGGACAGACGATTTTTACTCACTACGCGCTTCAGCACTCGGCAGTCCTGTTCTGTGAGCTTGTGTGGTCTACCACTTTGTGGCTGAGCTGTTGTTGTACCTAGACTTTTCCACATCAGCACTTACAGTTGACTGGGGAAGCTCTAGCAGGGCAGATATTTGACAAACTGACTTGTTGGAAAGGTGGCATCCTATGACGGTTCCACTTTAAATGTCACTGAGTTCTTCAGTAAGGCCATTCTACTGCCAATGTTTGTCTTTGGAGATTGCATGGCTGTGTGCTCACCTGTCAACAACGAATGTGGCTGAAATGGCCGAATCCACTAATTTCAAGGGGTGTCCACATACTGCTGTATAAATAGTGTATGTATATATATATATATAAATATTGCATAGTGTGTATACAGTTGAAGTCAGAACTTTACATACAACTTAGCCAAATACATTTAAACTCAGTTTTTCACAATTCCTGACATTTAATCCTAGTAAACATTCCCTGTCTTAGGTCCGTTAGGATCACCACTTTATTTTAAGAATGTGAAATAGTATAATAGTAGAGAGAATGATTTATTTCAGCTTTTATTTCTTTCATCACATTCCCAGTGGGTCAGAAGTTTACATACACTCAATTAGTACTTGGTAGCATTGCCTTTAAATTGTTTAACTTGGGTCAAATGTTTCGGGTAGCCTTCCACAAACTTCCCTCAATAAGTTGGGTGAATTTTGGCCCATTTCTCCTGACAGAGCTGGTGTAACTGAGTCAGGTTTGAAGGCCTCCTTGCTCGCACACACTTTTTCAGTTCTGCCCACAAATGTTCTATGCGATTGAGGTCAATGCTTTGTGATGGCCACTCCAATACCTTGACTTTGCTGTCCTTAAGCCATTTTGCCACAACTTTGGAAGTATGCTTGGGGTCATTGTCCATTTAGACGACCCATTTAACTTCCTTCTTGAGATGTTGCTTCAATATATCCACATCCTTTCCTACCTCATGATGTCATCTATTTTGTGAAGTGCACCAGTCCCTCCTGCAGCAAAGCACCCCCACAACATGATGCTGCCACCCCCGTGCTTCACGGTTGGGATGGTGTTCTTCGGCTTGCAAACCTCCCCCTTTTTCCTCCAAACATAACGATGGCCATTATGGCCAAACAGTTCTATTTTTGTTTAACTAATTAGGGAGTGGTGGAATGCAAGGCGCCAAATTCAAAATCCAAAAGTTGAATTATTAAACATTCATCAATATACAAGTGTTGCATAGTGTGGAAGGACCACCAGAGGGCAGGCTGGGCTCATGGATAGTAGCCCAACCATGCATGTGAGTCAAGGAGACCAGAGACAATTAAGCACAGCTGACGGTACTAATGACTTATTCTCTTTCTCCTACAAGAGGGAGGAGGACAAAGAAAGGAAAGGGTGTTTGCTCCTCCGAAGGGGAAGACATATCTTTTGGGAAGGCGAAGAGGACAAGAAGTTAAACTACTTCTGGGGAACGGTCAACAGGAGAGAGGAGCTATCCACGAACGAACCATTAAGACGGTGACAAATCCGTGATTTATGTTATAGTTTAAAGATAATCGTCTGGTGTTCCTCATTGGTCTGAAGAAGAAGATTTATGTTTTCCTTGGGAGATTATCATTGATTGTGTTGAAGCGTTTGAGTTGAAAGAAATCCCTCAATAGGGAAGTTTGTTCAATTAAGCAAACCTGCTCCTGACTCTTTTATTCCACCTTTCCACTTTAGAGTAACACCAAATTATTTGGTCCGCTCACATTGGTGGAGGATGCGTGCACCAGGTGGACGAGTGACACAAAGATAAGTGAGGAAAACGAAATTCTACCAGTAGACACAAAGGAACCATTCAAGAAAGATGGACAACGCTCTCATCTACAAGTCCCTGCTAGGTAAAGCCCCGCCTTACCTCAGCTCGCTGGTAACCATAGCAGCACCCACCCGTAGCACTCGCTCCAGCAGGTATATCTCACTGGTCACCCCCAAAGCCAACACGTCCTTTGGCCGCCTTTCCTTCCAGTTCTCTGCTGCCAATGACTGGAACGAACTACAAAAATTGTTGAAACTGGAGACACTTATCTCCCTCACTAGTTTTAAGCATCAGCTGTCAGAGCAGCTCACAGATCACTGCACCTGTACATAGCCCAACCAACTACCTCATCCCCTACCATAGTCATTTATTTATCTTGCTCCTTTGCACCCAAGTATTTTTACTTTGCACATTCATCTACTGCACATTTACCATTCCAGTGTTAAATTGCTATACTGTAGTTACTTTGCGACCATGGCCTATTTATTGCCTTATGTTCCTTATCCTACCTCATTTGCACACATTGTTTTTTTCTACTGTATTATTGACTGAGTGTTTGTTTACTCCAATGTGTAACTATGTGTTGTTGTATGTGTTGAACTGCTTTGCTTTATCTTGGCCAGGTCGCAGTTGTAAATGAGAACTTGTTCTCAACTTGCCTACCTGTATTATGACATCATATAGAACTACCTGGTTAAATAAAGGTGTATTATGACATCATATAGAACTACCTGGTTAAATAAAGGTGTATTATGACATCAGATAGAACTACCTGGTTAAATAAAGGTGTATTATGACATCATATAGAACTACCTGGTTAAATAAACGTGTATTATGACATCATATAGAACTACCTGGTTAAATAAAGGTGTATTATGACATCATATAGAACTACCTGGTTAAATAAAGGGGAAATAAAATAAAATACTACAACAGTTGATCACGGCACAGCAGACAACCATAGAACTCCTGCAACAACAGCTAAGCCAGTGAGAAGAACCTAGCGTGAAGCCAAGAGCAGCTGCTCACGCCATCTTACCTCGTCTCTCCAAGGAGGATGATATTGAGGCCTTCATCATGACGTTCGAAAGGACGGCCAACTTGGAAGAGTGGCCCCCCACAGAATTGGCGAGTGCTTTAGCTCCTCTTTTGACCGGGGTGGCCCAGGAAGCCTATTTTGACCTGGACCCCCACGAAGCTGCTGACTATGGACGACTAAAAACCAAGATCCTGTCTCGGTACCAGCTGACCACCCAAGATAGAGCCGTAAAGTTCCATCAATGGACCTATACGGCTGACCAACCCATCCGTGCCCAGATCTTCGCACTAATACGCCTTACAAAACAGTGGCTGGAACCCGGGAAGGGAGTAGGACATGTAGTAAAGACCCTTGTAGTTGACAAGATTTTGAGGGAATTACCCAGGGACTTAAAAAGGGTCGTGGGGCAAGCAAACCCTTTGTCAGCCGACGACATAGCCCAGGCGGTGGAAACGTACCGATCTACAGGGGAGTTGTTAAAAGGTGACAAGGAGGAACGGAAGGATTATGCAAATCCTGCACCCCGACTCAACCCGGCGCGTCCGCCACCGAAACGTTCAAACCCACTCCGGATGTGGGAGAAGTCATCACCCACACAACAGGGTCGGTGTTATACAGTGAGGGAAAAAAGTATTTGATCCCCTGCTGATTTTGTACGTTTGCCCACTGACAAAGAAATGATCAGTCTATCATTTTAATGGTAGGTTTATTTGAACAGTGAGAGACAGAATAACAACAAAAAATCCAGAAAAACATGTGAAGAATTTTATAAATTGATTTGCATTTTAATGAGGGAAATAAGTATTTGACCCCCTCTCAATCAGAAAGATTTCTCGCTCCCAGGTGTCTTTTATACAGGAAACGAGCTGAGATTAGGAGCACACTGTTAAAGGGAGTGCTCCTAATCTCATCTTGTTACCTGTATAAAAGACACCGGTCCACAGAAGCAATCAATCAATCAGATTCCAAACTCTCCACCATGGCCAAGACCAAAGAGCTCTCCAAGGATGTCAGGGACAAGATTGTAGACCTACACAAGGCTGGAATGGGCTACAAGATCATCGCCAAGCAGCTTGGTGAGAAGGCGACAACAGTTGGTGCGATTATTCGCAAATGGAAGAAACACAAAAGAACTGTCAATCTCCCTCGGCCTGGGGCTCCATGGGTCGTGGATGGGTATTCCAGCATGACAATGACCCAAAACACACGGCCAAGGCAACAAAGGAGTGGCTCAAGAAGAAGCACATTAAGGTCCTGGAGTGGCCTAGCCAGTCTCCAGACCTTAATCCCATAGAAAATCTGTGGAGGGAGCTGAAGGTTCGAGTTGCCAAACGTCAGCCTCAAAACCTTAATGACTTGGGGAAGATCTGCAAAGAGGAGTGGGACAAAATCCCTCCTGAGATGTGTGCAAACCTGGTGACCAACTACAAGAAACGTCTGACCTCTGTGATTGCCAACAAGGGTTTTGCCACCAAGTACTAAGTCATGTTTTGCAGAGGGGTCAAATACTTATTTCCCTCATTAAAATGCAAATCAATTGATAACATTTTTCACATGCGTTTTTCCGGATTTTTGTTGTTGTTATTCTGTCTCTCACTGTTCAAATAAACCTACCATTAAAATGATAGACTGATCATTTCTTTGTCAGTGGGCAAACGTACAAAATCAGCAGGGGATCAAATACTTTTTTCCCTCACTGTAAATGCCAGTCTCCAGACCATTATGCCCCACAATGTCCCAGAAAGGACGAGTCCATGGTCACTGAGTCATCGCTGCCCGCCCCCACGCATCCAGGTTCGAGAGGGCAGGATCAACACTGTTGGTTAGCAGAAATAGCCCCTGCCCCAGAGATTCCGGTTCGAATAGAAGGACAGGTTGTGGTAGCCATTCTCGACTCGGGAAGTATGGTGACGTTAGTAGAGGAGCTGATGGTGACCTCCGCAACACAGCTACCAGACAAAGTAGCCGTGTCCTGTATCCATGGAGACACCCACTATTACCCCACAGTGAGTCTGTCTATTCTCACCCCAAAAGGAAGGTGTACAGTCAGGGCAGGGAAAGTACCCCAGCTGAAGGTGCCGTTATTGATCGGGAGAGACTGTCCCCTATATAAGGAGCTTCGGCAGATGACGTTACGCACGGGAAGAAGGGGAACAGATAAGAAAAGAAAACCCACCCCCAAATCCAAGCCCGAGGTAGTAGTCCTACAAGGAAACGTAGCCTCGGCCTCGTCCTCTGGAGCAGAGGAAGAAATAGCGACCCAACGTCTACGACAGCTATTCCAGGAAACCACCGATGAAGACACCTGTGAAGGATTATACACAACGCAGGAAGGAAGGAGCAACCAGGGGTTAACTTCTTAGGGAGTGGTGGGGCGCTAGCGGTGGGGCGCTTGCATTTCACTACCAGGTGAAATGCAAGGCACCAAATTCAAAATCCAAAAGTTGAATTATGAAACATGCATCAATATACAAGTGCTTCATAGTCATCAAAAGCTCTGCTTCTTGGCAATATCACAGCGTTGTCAGATTTCAAAAAGGCTTTACGGTGAAAGCACCACATTTGATTGTTTGAGGGTAGCGCCTAACATATTTTTACCATTACCATAATTTCATAAGCCTCCACGGTTCACAGAAAACACATTTCACAGCGAAAACAAATCAATTACCTCTTGAAGAACTTCTGCTGAGGGCTTCCAAAGTGTCCAACGAAGACAATCTATGGTTCTTTTGTTAGAAAAAGTAATGTATTATATCCATAAATCTCCGTTTGGTTGGCGCATTATAATCAGAAAAAACAGTGTCGACTCCTCCATTGAAACGTGAAGAGAACTCGTTCAACTTATACCTATAAACTTGTCCAAGAACAATCAAACATCATTGATAATGTATCCTTAGGAACACTTTAATGTATATGTTGTATAATATTTCAACCGGAATATAAACTGGGCGATAAGAAAGGAAAAAACCAAAGAACACGCAAGCCATGAACGCGCATTTACTTGTATTGACATCTCAGTGGACACTTCCTTATTCCTGTTCTTCTCTGCTCTAAAAGCAGCTAAGAAGAATCAAATCACTTTCTCGAGACTGTTGACATCCAGAGGAAGCGATAGGTACTGCATTCATATGCCCTTATAAGGGCATTTTCATAAGGGAGGGGCTCTAAATGAGGCAATGTGTCAAAACCACTTTTTCCAGGACAGAAATTCCTCAGGGTTTCGCCTGCCATATCCGTTCTGTTTTACTCACAGACAAAATGTTAACACTTTTAGAAAATTACCTATCCAATGGTACTAAATATGTGCATATCCTATTTTCTGGGCCTGAATGGGAGGCATTTTACTTTGGGCACGCCAGGGTCTCCAAAATGGTCACCTCGTGCGCTGCTCCCAAAGAAGTTAAGGGATATATTTGAAGCACCATCCGAGGAGGGAACATGGAAGGGATTCTCATCGGGCACCCCTGGCGGGGATGGGGAACAACCTCCACACCCCTCTACCGAGGTCGACCTACCCCAAGAATTAAAGGGACAGTTCGGCACCTCTCAGCACAGAGACCCAGACCTAAGGGATGCCATGAGGAAGGTGAAGATGATTGACGGGAGAAACGTCAACGGATCAGGTGAGCTCTCTCTTCCTTACTATGCAATCAGGCGGGGTCTCTTATATTGGGTTGTGCAACGAAGGGGGGAAAAACAGGAATTACTAATGGTGCCTAGACCATACAGGGATACTGTCCTACAACTAGCCCATTCCCACGTCCTAAGAGGACACCTGGCACGGGACAAAACTATCGACAGAATCATGCAGAGATTCTATTGGCCCCAGGTCACCCGAGATGTGGCCAGATATTGTAAGACGTGTGATCAATGTCAGCGTACAGCACCACGGCCACAACTACGTAATCCTTTGATTCCTCTCCCCATTATCGAGACCCCCTTTGAAAGCATAGCTATGGACCTCGTGGGACCCCTCCCGAAATCCGCCAGAGGACACGAGTACATCCTAGTGGTCGTAGATTACGCTACCAAGTTCCCAGAGGCCATTCCCCTTCATAACAGGGAATTGCCAAGGAATTGTTCATGATGTTTTCCCGGGTGGGCCTTCCCAAAACTATCCTAACAGATCAGGGAACCCCGTTCATGTCCCGGTTGATGAAGGACTTGTGTCGGTTATATCAGGTTCGACAGATACATACAAGCATATTCCACCCTCAGACAGACGGTTTGTGCGAACGCTTGAACAAAACGATTAAAAGTATGTTGAGAAGAGTGGTGTCCAGAGATGGGAAAAACTGGGACATGCTTCTCCCACACTTAATGTTTGCCCTGCGAGAAGTGCCCCAGGCGTCTACTGGAGTCTCCCCATTTGAATTGCTCTACGGCAGACCCTGTCGAGGGATCCTCGACTTAGCCAAGGAGACCTGGGAGACCCAACCATGCCCCTTTCAGTCCACGATAGAACATGTTACCCTGATGAGGGACCGCCTGACGGCAGTGTGGCCCATAGTAAAGGAGCATATGGAGAAAGCGCAACGGACCCAAGGCCAGGCCTACAATAAGTCCGCGACACCCCGTGAGTTCACCGTGGGAGAGAAAGTGATGGTGTTCGTGCCCACGGCTGAACACCATTTGCTGGCACAGTGGAGTGTGCCCTATGAGGTAACGAATAGGGTCTCACCGGGAGATTACCTCATCAAGCAACCTGACAGGAGGAAGAAGGTCCAACTCTATCACATAAACCTGTTGAAGAAGTACCACGGAAGAGAGGAGGGATTGGCTTTGATGGCCCTGGAGGGCAAAGGAAAAGAGGAGGCTCTACCACAGGTGAGCCGTGGCCAAACTCTCCTGCCGGAACAGTCGAGACAGCTAGACAAGCTGATCATGAAATTCGGCCGGGTATTCTCTCCATTCCCAGGACAAACAGATGTCCTGTTTCACCATATCCACACTGAACCCGGCAAGAAGGTGCATATTCGGCCTTACAGGATTCCTGAGGCCCGCCGAGTCATCGCTAAGAACGAGGTAAGGGAAATGCTGAGGATGGGGGTAATCGAGCCATCTACGAGTGAGTGGTCTAGTCCCATAGTCCTGGTCCCTAAACCCGATTGTAGTATGAGACTCTGCAACGACTTTAGGGGTGTGAACGCCATATCTACGTTCGACGCGTATCCCATGCCCCGTGTGGATGAACTCTTGGAGCGCTTAGGAAAGGCCAAGTTCATCACCACCCTGGATTTGACGAAGGGATATTGGCAAGTGCCGGTGGCTCCGGAGGATCGCCCAAAGACTGCCTTTGCCACACCGGAGGGGCTTTTTCAGTATGTGAGGATGCCCTTCGGACTGCATGGTGCTGCTGCAACTTTCCAACGCCTCATGGATGCTATTCTACGGCCCCATCAAGAGTATGCAGCGGCGTACATAGACGATGTGGTCATCCACAGCGAGGACTGGGATAGTCATCTCCTGCGACTACGGGCAGTGCTCGTGAGTCTGGAAGCTACAGGTTTGACGGCCAATCCAAAAAAATGCTGCCTGGGTCTGTCCGAAGCGGAATACCTGGGATACACAGTGGGGAATGGGAAAATACGCCCGCAGGCAGAGAAGACCAGGACAATTCGGGACTGGCCTCGACCCCAGACAAAGCGGGACGTCCGGGCCTTCTTAGGGATAACGGGATATTATCGCTGTTTCATCCCTGGATATGCAACCATTGCCAACCCCCTAACAAACCTCATCAAGAAAAACTTGCCAAACCAGGTAGCGTGGAAGGATGAGACGGAAGACGCCTTTCAATTGCTAAAAGATAGCCTGTGTTCGGATCCCGTCCTACAGGCTCCTGACTTCTCAAAAGAGTTCATTGTACAGGTAGACGCCTCGGATTCGGGGCTCGGCGCCGTCCTAGCTCAGGGTGAAGGCGATGCAGAGAGGCCTATTCTCTTCATAAGTAGGAAGCTCAGTGATTGGGAACAGCGATATGCTACAGTAGAGAAAGAGGCCCTAGCCATTAAGTGGGCCCTCGATTATCTCCGGTACTACCTACTGGGACGTAGGTTTGCACTCGTTACCAACCATGCTCCCCTCACGTGGATGGCCGGCAAGAGAAACAATAACAACAGAATAGCCAGATGGTTTCTTGCTTTACAACCGTTCTCTTTCCATGTCATTCACAGGGCCGGATCGAGGAACGGGAATGCAGACGCGCTATCCCGACGCTACCAAGATGGTGCGTCTGGCGCCCGACCCTCTGGTTCGGTCCTGAGGGGGAAGGTATGTGGAAGGACCACCAGAGGGCAGGCTGGGCTCACGGATAGAATCCTTGTGAGTCAAGGAGACCAGAGACAATTAAGCACAGCTGACGGTACTAATGACCTATTCTCTTTCTCCTACAAGAGGGAGGAGGACAAAGAAAGGAAAGGGTGTTTGCTCCTCCGAAGGGGAAGACATATCTTTTGGGAAGGCGAAGAGGACAAGTTAAACTACTTCTGGGGAACGGTCAACAGGAGAGAGGAGCTATCCACGAACGAACCATTAAGACGGTGACAAATCCGTGATTTATGTTATAGTTTAAAGATAATCGTCTGGTGTTCCCCATTGGTCTGAAGAAGAAGATTTATGTTTTCCTTGGGAGATTGTCATTGATTGTGTTGGAGTGTTTGAGTTGAAAGAAATCCCTCAATAGAGAACTTTGTTCAATTAAGCAAACCTGCTCCTGACTCGTTTATTCCACCTTTCCGCTTTAGAGTAACACCAAATTACTTGGTCCGCTCACAATAGTCATCAAAAGCTCTGCTTCTTGGCAATATCACAGCGTTGTCAGATTTCAAAAAGGCTTTACTGCGAAAGCACTATATTTGATTGTTTGAGGGTAGCACCTCCAATATTTTTCTATTAGCATAAATTCATAAATCATCGCGGTTCACACAAAACACATTTCACAGCGAAAACAAATCAATTACCTTTTGAAGAACTTCTGCTGAGGGCTTCCCAAGTGTCCAACAAAGACAATCCATGGTTCTTTTGTTAGAAAAAGTCATTTATTATATCCATAAATCTCAGTTTGTTTGGTGCGTTATGATCAGAAAATACAGTGTCCACTCGCCCATTGAACCGTGAAGAGAACTCGTTCAACCTATACCTATACACTTGTCCAAGAACAATCAAACATCATTGTTAATGTATCCTTAGGAACACTTTTATGTATATTTAGTATAATATTTCAACCGGATTATAAACTGGGCGATAGGAAAGGAAAAAAACAGCGCGCGCAAGCCGGTGAACGCGCATCCTCTTCTGTTTACATCTGGTGACCACTTCCCAATTCTTCTTCTATTACCATCCAGAGCAACTAAACATAATCAAAACACTGTCTAGAGACTGTTGACATCCAGTGGAAGCAATAGGTACTGAAATCTTACTCCCTTATATGGTCATTTTCAATAGGGAGGGTTTCAAAATGAGGCATTGTGTCAAATACACTTTTTCCAGGACAGATATTCCTCTGGGTTTTGCGTGCTATATCCGTTCTGTTATACTCACAGACAATATTTTAACACTCTTAGAAACTCCAGAGTGTTTCCTATCCAACAGTACTAATTATGTGCATATCCTATTTTCTGGGCCTGAGTGGGAGGCATTTTACTTTGGGCACGCCAGACTCTCCAAAACCGTCACCTCGGGAGCTGCTCCTTAAGTTAATCAGACCAGAGGACATTTCTCCAAAAAGTACAATCTCTGTCCCCATGTTCAGTTGCAAACCGTAGTCTGGCTTTTTTATGGCTGGTTTGGAGCAGTGGCTTCTTCCTTGTTGAGTGGCCTTTCAGGTTATGTGAATAGGACTCGTTTTACTGTGGATATTGATACTTTTGTACCTGTTTCCTCCAGCATCTTCACAAGGTCCTTTGCTGTTTTTCTGGGATTGATTTGCACTTTTCGCACCAAAGTACGTTCATCTCTAGGAGACAGAAGGCGTCTCCTTCCTAAGCGGTATGACAGCTGCGTGGTCCCATGGTGTTTATACTTGCATACTATTGTTTGTGCAGATGAACGTGGTACCTTCAGGCTCTTGGAAATTGCTCCCAAGGATGAACCAGACTTGTGGAGGTCTACACATTTCTTTCTGAGGTCTTGGCTGATTTCTTTTGCTTTTCCCATGATGTCAAGCAAAGAGGCACTGATTTTGAAGGTAGGCCTTGAAATACATCCACAGGTACACCTCCAATTGACTCAAATTTTCTGGATTTTTCCAAGCTGTTTAAAGGCACAGTCAACTTAGTGTATATAAATTGTGATACAGTGAATTATAAGTGAAATAATCTGTCTGTAAACAATTGTTGTACAAATTACTTATGTCATGCACAAAGTAGATGTCCTAACCAACTTGCCAAAACTATAGTTTGTTAACAGGAAATTTGTGGAGTGGTTGAAAAACAATTTTTAATGATTCCAACCTAAGTGTATGTCAACTTCTGACTTCAACTGTATATGTATGTATGTATGTGTGTGTTTTAAGTCATTCCAAGTGGAGGGGGAGGGGGAAACATATACCTATACCTCCTTTTTTATGTATTGTTTTACTATCCTTCAAATATGCATATTGCATAAGATACCTTTGAAGGCTGATGTGGTTCCCTCCAGAATCCCCTTGCCTAGTTGTAAACTTGATTATGTTCGCCCTGGATAGAGCTCTACTGAGGTTTAGTTTAACATGGTAGCATTTTGCTGTAGTCTAGGAGAGGTAGATGCAGCCTTCAGGGGAAGGCCAGCATAGGGGTCCAAGTTTTTCTTCTGGGTATTTGGTTGTTTTTAGCTGTTTTTTCTTTTCTTTATATTTTATTACTCTGATCTTTCAGCACGCTGGCCATGTGATCGTACTAACATTCATTTCTGATTACAATGACTATGTCTAATTCACATACTCTAGGCTCCACATGCTTTATCAGCTGGAACGTGAAAGGAATTAAACAGGTGGTCAAGCGTAGCCGAGTGTATGCTCATCTTAAGTCCTTAAATCCGGACATTGTTTTGCTCCAAGAGACCCATCTCCGGTCCAGCAACCATGATAAACTAAAGAGAGGATGGGTAGACCAAATATTTCACTCTAACTTTGGTGCTAAGGCCAGAGTAAAGTAATTTCAGATACTAATGGCAGATATATTATAGTGATGGCGAAATTGTTTAGCACACAGGTTATTCTGGCTAACCTCTATAGTCATAATTGGGATGACGCTCAATTTTTCTCTGACCACATCGCAACACTTCCCGACCTTAACTCTCATTATTTGATATTGGGCGGAGATTTCAGTTGTGTATTTCATCCAAGTCTAGACAGATCCAGACCGAAGCCCAACAATGTAATTTCAAAATCAGGCGCAGTAATTTCTAGAATCTTATAATTTGTCTGATCCAAGGAGGATGACTGCTAAACAGTACTCCTTTTTTTCCTCCAGTCCTTTGCTCGGATTGACTTGTTCCTGCTGGACAATAGAATTCTTCCTTTTGTAACTAATAGCCAATATCACATCATCATTATCTCAGACCATAGCCCTGTCCAGCTAGATATCCGCTTTCCGGACAGCGTGTGGCGACTTGACCCACTACTACTATCCTGTAGAGCCTTTAAAAAATACATATCAACTCATATTGATGTCTTTTTACAGATCGACTGCACCCCTGATGTGTCTCACTCTACTGTGTGGGAGTCGTTAAAAGCACATCTAAGGTGCCAAATGATTTCATACACAGCGCATGACAAGAAACCGTGCACCAGACGCTTATCGAAACTATCTCAACTCATTCTAGATGTGGACAACAGATATGCCTCTTCTCCGACTCCTGAACTCTACAAAGAGAGACTGCTACACCAATCGGAATTTGACAATCTTTCCACCAAACATACAGAGCAGCTTCTGTTTAAGTCGAGGCAAAAATTATTTGAACACGGAGAGAAATCTGGCAAGTTGTTATCTCAGCAGCTTTGACAATCCACTGCTAACTGCACCATACCTGAAATCTGTGTTGCAGCTGATTTAACTTCTACTAATCCCAAAGAAATCAACAATCAATTTAAGCAATTCTATTCTGCTCTTTACTCATTTCTAGACAATCTGGACATCCCCTGTCTCAATTCAGATGAACAAACCAACATGGATGCCTCAATAAGTGATGATGAAGCTTCTTTGGGTTTGGCTCGTCATTCCTTTCATGGATTAAGATTAGGTACTCGTCCCAAGTGGCTTCTGTTCGCACCAACAATGTTACCTCCAGCTACTTCCCTCTCCACAGAGGGGCCAGGCAGGGTTGCTGTTTATTACCCTTCCTATTTGTGGCTATTATGGCTATTAATATGGCTATTGAGCCTCTTGCTATTGCCCTGCGGGCGTCGGAGAGGATTAAGGGAATAGTAAGGGGTGACATAACTCACAAGGTGTATTTATATGCAGACAATCTTCTTTTACACATATCTAACCCTGTGGAGTCTATACCCTATCTCTTGGACATGCTACAAGGTTTTGGGACATTCTCTGGTTATAAGTTAAACCTAACAAAAGGTGTGCTCCTCCCCATTAGTCAGTTAGTAGAAGGTATTGGGTATGCCAACTTCCCATTTAAGGTGGAGCATCAGGTCTTTACTTATTTGGGGATAAAGGTCACACGCTCATTTAAGGCTCTGTTTAAACATAACTTCAAAACACTCCTGGAGCGCACTATGCAGGATTTCATAAGGTGGCCGTCTCTTCCCATTTAATTAACAGGTCGCATTAATTCTGTTAAGATGACTAGGTTTTTGTACTTATTCCAAATGATTCCCATTTTTCTGCAAAGTTGATGTTCAAACAACTGGATAGCTACATTTCCAACTTCATTTGGAATAAGTCAAATCCACGAATGAGAAAGGTATATCTAGAGAGTCCTAAACCTGCAGACTACTGTTCAACAAATATATCTAAATGTGTTTATTGGGTTTCTACATTTGAAAACAAGGATGGCCCAACTTGGGCCATCATGGAGTTACAGTGAAGCCTTCCAACTTCTCTGGTCTCGCTCCTGTGCTCCACAATGCCCATGAACCTTGGCCCCCATGTTTTGAACCCCATTGTTAAGAACTCTTAAAATCTCAATTCCGAAGTCACTTTAGCCTTAAAGCGGCTTCTCGCCATTCACATCTAATCATCTCTTCCCAGCGTCACAGATTGACACGGAATTCCAGTTCTGTATGGTGTTATTGGTGCTGTTAGGTTCTGTATGGTGTTATTGGTGCTGTTGGGCTCTGTATGGTGTTATTGGTGCTGTTGGGTTCTGTATGGTGTTATTGGTGCCATTGGGTTCTGTATGGTGTTATTGGTGCTGTGTGGTGTTATTGGTGCTGTTAGGTTCTGTATGGTGTTATTGGTGCTGTTGGGCTCTGTATGGTGTTATTGGTGCTGTTGGGTTCTGTATGGTGTTATTGGTGCTGTTAGGTTCTGTGTGGTGTTATTGGTGCTGTTAGGTTCTGTATGGTGTTACTGGTTCTGTATGGTGTTATTGGTTCTGTATGATGTTATTGTGCTGTTGGGTGCTGTATGGTGTTATTGGTGCTGTGGGGTTCTGTATGGTGTTATTGGTGCTTTTAGGTTCTGTATGGTGTTATTGGTGCTTTTAGGTTCTGTATGGTGTTATTGTGCTGTTGGGTTCTGTATGGTGTTATTGGTGCTGTTGGGTTCTGTATGGTGTTATTGGTGTGTTGGGTTCTGTATGGTGTTGTTGGTGCTGTTGGGTTCTGTATGGTGTTATTGGTGCTGTTGAGTTCTGTATGGTGTTATTGGTGCAATTGGGCTCTGTATGATGTTATTGGTTCTGTTGGGTTCTGTATGGTGTTATTGGTGCTGTT
>QNTS01004823.1:17480-42208 GCA_003317085.1 Hucho hucho
GGGGGGGGGGGGGGGGTTAAGTGCCTTGCCCAAGGGCACCACGGCAAGGTCACAACAGCAGGAGATGGTACATGGGATCAGAGACCAGCAGCCTTCTAGCTGCCTGTTCAGTTCCATTCCTATTTTTGTGTTTCCCAGTCCGGTGCTTGAACCGGCAAACTTCTGGCTGCTGGTCTGTCTCTCTAAACACTAAGCTACTGCTGCCCTGGAGGTGCAACGTTATATTTTTCCCAATTTCCCAATTGTAACTAGTAGTTTGTGTCACGGGTTTATCTAACGGTACAGCATTTATCTAACTGTATAGCATTCATCTAACTGTATAGCATTTATCTAACGGCTAAATCTATGACGTTGAAATGCCTATTTACTCTGTTCCATCTGACTGCACAATCCACTGTCTCATCAGCCCAGCCAGGCAATTTTTAAACTTGATCTCCGCTATAAAAAGCATCTGGACATTATCTCACATTTCTTTTAGACTAGCATTTGGTTTTCAACAGAGGAGATTTGTATAAACCTTGCTGTCTGTCTATCCGACCTTTTCAATATTGTTTCAATATCAAATTGCGATCTCCACCGTCCCATATAAAGTGAATGGGTTCGAACGAGACAGACAGCAAATTGAGCTGATTGTCATAGCAACATACACAACTTGTTTTCAGTTGACTGGCTAAATTGAAACTTTGTTTGCGAAAACTAAAATGGATGATTGGAACATTTATTTTGATATTTTCGGCGACATGACTATAGAAAAATGGGGAAAAAGAGACGGCAATAATACCCAGGCATGTAGATTTGGAGGATACTGCATTTAATACCCGAGAGAAAAGCCGCAACAACAAAACACACAGTTAAGAATACAAACTGGGCTGTGCGGGCTGGCTAGCAGAGAAGAAAACATTTGTTGACTTCAAAAAGTGTCACTAAGGAGGTGTTTAACATCCTTCTCCGACAGTTTTATGGAAATGTAGGAAATGGGAAGGGGGAGCAGTACAGTACAAGTAGATACCTGGCACTCTGTAGTGGGCTCAACAGGTTTCTAAATGACCCACCCATCGGTCGCAGCTGGTGCATTACGAAGGACACTGAATTTACCACCTCGAATCATGTGTTTCTGGGCAACATCAAACAGCTAAGAAGGCAAGGAAGAGATATCACAAACAGCCACCCTCCCATCACCGATAAGGACATGGCCCAGCTTCAAAACTCCCAGGCTCTGAATCCTGGTACACCAAGGGGTCTGGTCCAGAAAGTGTGGTTCGACCTGGGTCGAAGAGGGAAAGAGGGGAACAGTCAACTAAAGCCCAACTTATTCCTTGTAAAAACGGACGAGAACGGTCTGAAGGTATGTTGTTCATAGCCTACTTGTGTTATTTCTAAATTGCACTCGTAATTAGGCTACTGGAAAACAATATTATAACAAAGCACTCTCTCTCTCTCAGATACGCCACACTCGCACATAACGAGGCCACAAAGAATAATCTGGACCCAAGGGAGACACCCGTTCCAATATATCCAACAAACACCGACTTCACTGGCATTATCACTTAAGTCAGCTGTGGTGGATAACAAAAGGAATGTACGGTCTGATTTATTTAAATCAGCTCAAATGAATGTCATGGATTGTATTTCTTTTGTCTGAACAGTGTCCTGACAAGACAGCACATGTTTTCTGCCAGGCAAAGTCGTACATCATGAGCTCATTGTTATGGATGTACCCAAATAAATCTTAACCAGAAAACAGTTTAAACAAATGCAAATGCAGCTACTTTGCTGTTATTCTGGCTGCACTTTTTGACGTGACTGTAAGAACAAGGGATACGAACGTTGCCAGTCAGTAAGGCAATGGAACATTTAGAACGAACGACTGGGTCGCGTCAATAGATACAGAACAAAAATAACGATTGGGTTGTGTCTCTAGTAACATGTTGTAACATGTTGTCACCAGGGCCTGTACAGTACAGTACCATGTTATCTCTAGGGCCTGTATAGTAAACATGTCGACTCAAATCTCTAGCCACTTTAATAATGGATGTAATAAATGTATCACTAGCCACATTAAACGTTGACATTTATATAATGTTTGCATATCCTACATTACTCATCTCATCTGTATATACTCTACTCTATACCATCTACTGCATCTTGCCTATGACGGTCAGCCATCGCTCATCCATATATTTATATGTACATACTCGTATTCATTCCTTTACTCTAGTGTGTATAAGGTAGTTGTTGTGAAATTGTTAGATTACTTGTTAGATACTACTGCATGGTCGGAACTAGAAGCACAACCATTTCGCTACGCTCGCATCAACACCAGATAACCATATGTATGTGACAAATAAAATTTGATTTGATTTAAAGTAACATGTTGTCACCAGGGCCTGTACAGTGAAGTAACATGTTGTCACCAGGGCCTGTATAGTAAAGTAACATGTTGTCACCAGGGCCTGTACAGTAAAGTTTACTGTTGTTACACAAGAAAATAATTGTAGTGGCTTCTCCTTTGCTGGGAAACAAGGAATGCATCCCAAAGTGTGCCCGATTCCCTATATATTGCACTACTTTAACTAGAGTCCTATAGGATCCTGGTCAAAAAGTACTGCACGTAAAAGGGAACATGGTTCTATTTGGGATGTAAACCCAACAGTGATGTTGTGACAAGTTACCATGGCACTAGATTTTCCATTCCGTAACAGATATTGGCTTCACATTTCCCGAAACTGGCACGTGTAGCTACGTTACCGGATTTGTGCCGAGCGCTGCAGGAAATCTGATGTCACATGTCGCTGTAGATGCAGAGCCGTGCTGTCAGTGGAGTTATACGTGGTCATGCCATTGTTTTCAGTAATTAGTATCAGAGTTGCAGATAGGGGGGAGAGAGGGGAGCAGATTAGAGTGGGGACTACTTACGCCCTAGTGACTATGGATGTGTTCCATATGGCACCCCTATTCCCTATATAGTGCACTACTTTTGACCAGAACCCTAAGGGAATGGGTCAAAAGTAGTGCACTAAATAGGGAGTAGGCGCCATTTGCAGGATTCTGTTGATTCCGTTGACTCTGTTGACTCTACTGTTTGCTCCCCAGGCTGCACAGCCTACTCTGTATTACTGATTTACTGAGCACACAAAGCAAGTCACATATTTCACTTTTTTGTTTTTTTAAGTATAATTTGTAAAAAATGTATCAAAGCACAATCATGTATAATATATAGGTCATTGTATAATACTGTCATGATCTTTATATGGAGCAGACCAAGATGCAGCGAGGGTTCCAGTATACATACTTTTATTTTACGTAATGCTACTGGCAAAACAATAAACAAATAAAGATCGTAGCTCAAACCAGGCGTGCACGCACGCACACGCACACACACACACACACACACACACACACACACACACACACACACACACACACACACACAAATACAAATATAATTCAAATATAAATAATGACCCACAATCCCCAGTGTAAAAAACATAAAAAGCACAAACAAAATCAGCTGCCTCTAATTGGGAACCGTCAACCCAACATAGAAATACAACCCCTAGAACATAAAACCCCTCCTAACCAAAACACAAAATAATGTATTTTGATATTTTTTCTTTGATGAAAATACAAGTTGTGTAATATTTGAATGTATTTGGAAATACACTTGGAAAATATTGGCATGTATTTTAAAGTATATTTTTAGTTTTGGCTATTTATAGGAAGTTATTTGAAAATAGTTTCAAATACATCATATAGAAAAGTAACTGATTTGGCCACATTATTTGTAACTAAAAAAAAAAATGTAAATATATGCGTGCACTTGAATCTAGATCTGTTATCCAGTACAAGTCAAAAGTTTGGACACGCCTACTCATTCAAGGGTTTTTATTTATTTGTAATATTTTCTACATTGTAAAATAATAGTGAAGACATCAAAGCTATGAAGTAACACATATGGAATCATGTAGTAAACAAAAAAGTGTTAAACAAATCAAATTGTATTTTATATTTGAGATTCTTCAAAGTAGCCACCCTTTGCCTTGATGACAGCTTTGCACACTCTTGGCATTCTCTCAACCAGCTTTATGAGGAATGCTTTTCCAAAAGTCTTGAAGGAGTTCCCACATATGCGGAGCACTTGTCGGCTGCTTTTCTTTCACTCTGCGATCCAACTCATCCCAAACCATCTCAATTGGGTTGAGGTCAGGTGAATGTGGAGGCCAGGTCATCTGATGCAGCATTCCATCACGTCAAATAGCCTTACACAGCCTGGAGGTGTGTTTTGGGTCATTGTCCTGTTGAAAAACAAATGAAAGTCCCACTAAGCTCAAACCAGATGGGATGGCATGTCGCTGCAGAATGCTGTGGTAGCCATGCTGGTTAAGTGTGCCTTGAATTCTAAATAAATCACAGACAGTGTCACCAGCAAAGCACCATCACACCTTCTCCGACATGCTTCACAGTGCATCGATGATGTCAGCCCCACAGTGACCATACGCACAAATCCCAACCAGAAGCCATGGATTACAGGCAACATCCGCACTGAGCTAAAAGGTAGAGCTACCGCTTTCAATGAGCGGGACTCTAACCCAGACGCTTATAAGAAATCCTGCTATGCCTTCCAACTAACCATCAAACAGGCAAAGTGTCAATACAGGACTCAAATTGAATCCTACTACACCGGCTACAGCGCTCGTAGGATGAGGCAAGGCTTGCAAACTATTGTCGACTACAAAGGGAAGCACAGCCCCGAGCTGCAGAGTGACTCGAGCCTACCAAACGAGCTAAGTGACTTCGATGTGCACTTCGAGGCAAGCAACACTGAAGCATGCATGAGAGCACCAGATGTTCCAGACAACCATGTGATCATGCTCTCCGTAGCCTTTAAACAGGTCAACATTCACAAGGCGAATTACCAGGACGTGTACTCCGAGCATGCGCTGACCAACTGGCAAGTGTCTTCACTGACATTTTCAACCTGTCCCTGACCGAGTCTGTAATACCAACACATTTCAAGTAGACCACCATTGGGGCGGCGGGTAGCTTAGTGGTTAGAGCGTTGGCCTAGTAACCGAACGGTTGCAAGTTCAATTACCCGAGCTGACAAGGTACCAATCTGTCGTTCTGCCCCTGAACAAGGCAGTTAACCCACTGTTCCTAGGCTGTCATTGAAAATAAGAATTTGTTCTTAACTGACTTGCCTAGTAAAATAAAGGTACAAAAATTGTCCCTTTGCCCAAGAACACCAAGGTAACCTGCCTAAATGACTACTGACCAGTCATGACTGGCTGGTCATGGCTCACATCAACACCAGAAACCCTAGACCCCTCCAATTGGCATAGATCCACAAATGATGCAATCTCTATTGCACTCCACACTGCCCTTTCCCACCTAGACAAAAGGAACACCTACGTGAGAATGTTATTCATTGACTACAGCTGAGCGTTCAACACCATAGTGGCCTCAAAGCTCATCACTAAGCTAAGGACTGGACTTCCTGATGGGCTGCCCCCAGGTGGTAAGGGTAGGGAACAACACATCTGCCACAATGACCCACAACACGGGGTCCCATCTGCCCCCTCCCCCTCCTGTACTCGCTGTTCACCAATGACTGCATGGCCAAGCACGACTCCAACACCATCATTAAGTTTTCTGATGACACAACAGTGGTAGGCCTGATCACCGACAGCGGTGAGACAACCTATAGGGAGGAGGTCAGAGTCCTGGAAGTGTGGTGCCAGGATAACAACCTATCCCTCAACGTGATCAAGACAAAGGAGCTGATGGTGGACTACAGGAAAAGGAGGACCGAGCACGCCCCCATTCTCATTGACGGGGCTGTAGTGGAGCAGGTTGAGAGCTTCAAGTTCCTTGGTGTCCACATCACCAACCAACTATAATGGTCCAAACACACCAAGAAAGTCGTGAAGAGGGCACGACAACGCCTTTTCCCCCTCAGGAGACTGAAAAGATTTGGCATGGGTCCTCAGATCCTCAAAAAGTTATACAGCTGCACCATCGAGAGCATCCTGACTGGTTGCATCACCGCCTGGTATGGCAACTGCTCGGCCTCCAAGCACAACGCACTACAGCCCAGTGCAGTACATCACTGGGGCTAAGCTTCCTGCCATCCAGACCTCTATACCAGGCGGTGTCAGATGAAGGCCATAAAAATTGCCAGAGACTCCAGCCCCTCTAGTCATAGTCTGTTCTCTCTGCTACTGCACAGCAAGCAGTACCGGAGCGTCAAGTCTAGGTCCAAAAGGCTTCTTAACAGCTTCTACCCCCAAGCCATAAGACTCCTGAACAGCTTATCAAATGCTACCCAGACTATTTGCATTGACCCCCCCCCCCCCCTCACACACACACACACATTTTTATGCTGCTCCTACTCTCTGTTAATTATCTATGCATAGTTACTTCACCTCTACCTACATGTGCATATTACCTCAATTACCTCGACTAACCTGTGCCCCCGCACATTGACTCTGTACGGTACCCCCTGTATATAGCCTCCACATTGACTCAGTACCGGTACCCCCTGTATATAGCCTCCACATTGACTCTGTACCGGTACCCCCTGTATATAGCCTCCACATTGACTCTGTACCGGTACCCCCTGTATATAGCCTCGATACTGTTATTTTATTGTTGCTGTTAAATCATTTGTTATGTTTCTTTTTCAAATAGTTTTTTTACTTCAGTTTATTTTGTAAATACTTTCTTAACACTTATTTTTCTTAAAACTGCATTGTTGGTTAAGGGCTTGTAAGTCAGCATTTCACAGTAAGGTCTACACCTGTTGTATTCGGCTCATGTGACAAATACAATTTGATATGATTTCATAATGTCAAAGTCTGTTTCAGTCCCTCTCTGCCTCTGGACAGAACATGCAGAAGGCAAACAATAAGTTGTCCAGTACGTTGAGACCGATCAGAGGCCCGTTGACTATGACTCAGGCCAAGTCACCCATCTTCATATAGGTACGCAGCACAGGTGGCCGGTGGCACCTTAATTAAGGCGGACAGGCTCATAGTAATGGCTGGAACGGAATAAATGGAAAGGTATCGACCACATCGACCACATGGTTTTCATGTGTTTGATACCATTCCATTCGTTCCGTTCCAGCCATTATTATGAGTCGTCCTCCTCTCACCAGCCTCCTGTGGGACGCAGACTTTTTCTGACAAGCCAGAGAAATATGTTAGCAGTCTCTCTCAGCTTCCAGGTGCTCAAATGCTAGACACCCCACCAGAGAAAAGGATTTCAAGTGTCTCTCTCAGACGCCAGGAAAACAAACTAAATGTAGCTTAACCTATTTACATCGTAGATACAAAAATGAATGAGCTGTAACAAAATAAAAAGGACTTAATGTAAATGTAGAACATTACATGAGCTTCAGCCTGCATTAATAAAATGTCAGGTTGAAAATGATTGGCACCCTTGATATAGAAGAGCAAAGAAGAAGTACTGAGCTATATTTTATACTAAAAAAATTATTACAATTATGTAATTTCATAGTAATATTTTTTTCTCTCAAAAGGATAGAGGTCAAAATTATTGGCACCACTGTTTTCAATACTTTCAATACCTCACCTTGCAAAGATAACGGTACTGAGCCTTTTTCTCTGAATGTTTTATGAAATTGGAGAACACATTGGGACGGATCTTCGACCATTCCTCCATACAGAATCTTTCCTGATCCTTGATATCCTTTGTCTGAGCTTATGGATCTGCCATCTTCAATTTAAACCGCAGGTTTTCAATGGGGTTCAAGTCCGGTGTAAAATGTTGTTTTTGTAGCGTACAGACATGAAACATATAAACAGAAACAATAACTCCAGAGGAAAGAACCAAAGGAAGTGACAGATATAGGGGAGGTAATCAGGAAGGTGATGGAGTGAGTCTCATGAGGCGCAGGTGCGCGTAACGATGCTGGCAGGTATGCGTAATAATGAATAAACTGGCGACAACGAGTGCCAGGGAGGGGTAGCTGGAGTGAGTGTGACAAGCTGTCTTATGGCTTGGGGGAAGTAGCTGTTAAAGAGCCTTTTGGTCCTTTTGGTCCGCTTACCCAGCGGTAGCAGAGAGAACAGTCTATGAGTTGTGTGACTGGAGTCTTTGACAGTTTTTTGGGCCTTTCTCTGACACCGCCTGGTATATAGGTCCTGGATGTCAGGAAGCTTGGCCCCAGTGATGCACTGGGCCGTACACACTACCCTCTGTAGAGCCTTACAGTCAGATGCCGAGCAGTAGCCATACCAGGCGGTGATGCAAGCGGTCAGGATGCTCTCGATGGTGCAGCTGTAGAACTTTGGCTCTTTGTTCACGTAAACCATTTGTTCTCCCTACTGTTCATTGTGTCCCGTAAGTCAGGTAGGCACATTCCTTCATATGATGTGGGAGTGCCCTGCAGTTAAATGGTTCGGGGGAAAAGTAACAAAAATAAATGTTGAATGTAAATATTCAATGCTTTGCATCTAATACAGTATGTTACTTGATGATAGGTAGGTCATTGACGATGACGATGATAGGTCATTGAATCTGTCAATCAATCAGAGACGATTACTACTGGAAGGCAGCTTTGAAACAAAAAGAAACAAAAAGAAACAAAAAGAAAGGGTGGGAGGGTGGTTCTCCTCGGTTGACAAGTAACCTTGGATGTTTTTGGGGTAAAGGGGGGGGGGGTATTTAGTGGATAATTGGTGGGGGGTGGAGGGGCAGGTGGGAAGATGGATAACATGGTTTCTGTCTGGAGGTGGGGGGATGGGACAAGTTGGGGGGATGAGGAGTTGTAGGTGTATATCTTTCTTTACCAATTGTATTATTGAAAAAAAAATCCTGCAACGGGATCACTATGATCATTTCTCTGTATGTATTTCTTAGTTTACTTTTTATGTTGGTCATTTCACTGGTCATCTCCAAAGTACACAGCCCATCTGTAAATAGCCCACCCAACTACCTCATTCCCAAAGCCAACTCCTCCTTTGGCTGCCTTTCCTTCCATTTCTCTGCTGCCAATGACTGGAACGAATTGCAAAAATCACTGAAGCTGGAGACTCATATCTCCCTCACTAACTTTAAGCATTAGCTGTCAGAACAGCTTACTGATCATTGCACCTGTACACAGCACATCTGTAAATAGCCCACCCAACTACCTCCTCCCCATATTGTTATTTTGTATATGTTTTGCTCCTTTGCACCCCAGTATCTCTACTTGCACATTCATCTTCCGCACATCTATCGCTCCAGTGTTTAATTGCTAAATTGTAATTATTTCACCACTATGGCCTATATATTGCCTTACCTCCCTAATCTTACTACATTTGCACACACTCTATATAGATTTTTCTATTGTGTTATTGACTGTACATTTGTTTATTCCATGTGTAACTCTGTGTTGTTTGTGTCGCACTGCTTTGCTTTATCTTGGCCAGGTGGCAGTTGTAAATGAGAACTTGTTCTCAACTGGCCTACCTGGTTGAATAAAGGGGAAATAAAAAATATGAATAAAATGTTGAGTGGCAGCTGACGGGTAAATGTTATATAAACTGAATATAGTGTAGCTGTAACCCCCCCCCTCCCCCCAACAAAAAATGCCAAAACAAACAAAAACTTGGTCACCAAAAAAAAGAGAGAGAGAGAAAGATATTGAAAGAGAAAGAGAGATGAGTATTGCAGGGTCGTGGTGGTAAAAGAGCAGGGGGCCAAGGTGTTGTCTACCAGCCTGAGCTCCTGATTTTCTGCTGATGGGAGCTGCGTCCTCAGCCATCTGCTTTCAGCCCACTGTGGGGATAGCTACCTGTCAGCTTCAATGTGCTCACTGAGCAGAAAGGTAGAAGTAGCTGCGGCAGAACTTTCTCTCTTTTCTCGCTCTCTTCTCCCCCCGCCCTCCACCCGTCTCTCATACACCTTCTGCCACCCTCCCTCTCCCTCTGCCACCCTCCCTCTGCCACCCTCCCTCTCCCTCTGTCACCCTCCCTCTGCCACCCTCCTGCTCCATTTGCCACCCTCCCCCTCCCTCTCCCTTGCCCTTCATGCTCAGCCCTACAAACTGAACATGGCTGCTGCAGCAGATAAGACAGACACCCGGACTGCTCCATAGACAAACACAGAGCCACGCGAGGAGGAGCCTTTCTGGCGCCAGGCATCAGGCTAGACATCTTGCTGAGCTCCATCAGAAGAGCCAGACCGGCTGCCAAGGTGTTGAAGCAGGGAGTACCTTCACTCAGAGCTAGAGTTGGGCTCTGAAGACTTAGCAGACTGAAACGTATACAAACAGCCCACAGGCAGGCTTCCTTGGAATCGACTAAACAGAACTCATCCGCATGTGTGCCTGCTGCACCGATAACGCTCCCCAAACACAAGTAAACAAGCACGAAAAAGTAGCAAGTTGTTTCACTAAGGCATCTAGCCCCTCTCAATATGTACATTCAAAGCATGAAAAGATGTGCCGTATACTACTGTAAGATCTGGACTCTGGTCATTGCCTGTGTGAAAGTGGAGCAGTTCCTGCCCTCTATAGGGTTATAGAAGTGAGATAACATGGGAGAACTGTCAATGGCCGAAGCCAAAACAGGTGTATTAAAAATGACAGGGACAGTTTCCAGTTCAATTTCAACTTTATTCATAGAACCTAAGACTTTCTGAACTGACAACATCTCCTCAGCTGGCTTTCCTTAAAGGTGCACTATGCAGAAATCGCTCTGCCATTTCCTGGTTGCTTAAATTCTAATAGTTCGCCTAATTTCAGTTTATGTGATAAAACAAGCAAGTAAAGTGAAGAGAAACATTGTACCATCTAAACCTCTGTGAAATATATTTTCATTAACCCCAAAAATATAGTATTTTCAGCTGTTTTGAAGCTGTTGTACAAAACCTGAAGTAAAAGACGCATAATTGAACTTAAGAACGAGAAGCATAGAAATAGAGCACATAGAACCAATCCACCACTTCTTAAACTTGCGTTCAACGAGAGTGGCAGATCTATAGCACACGTTTCTGTGTGAATTTGATTGGGTCGCCCAAAAAGTGACACATTGCGTCTTTAAAATGACAGCCCTCTTCATTCGATTTGCCAACACATGAAGACTGTAACGAGTCAGGAGGCAAGTTCGATATCATTCTATCAGTGCAGAGCCTTAACTTCCTCCTGCTCAAGAGTGTTGACCTTTTCCCTTGCAGGGTTCATCCCAAATGGCATCCTATTCTCTATTTACAGTATCTGGTCAAAAGGTAGTGCACTATACAGGGAATAGGGTGCCATTTGAGACGCATTGGAGCTGAGGAACATGTGTCTGGCTAAATGCTGCTGTTCCAGACTGTGGTAAGTGGATTAGGCAGCCGGGGAGAGAAGAGACATCAGTGACAGCAGCAACACATCTGTCATGCCTAAAAGGGGCCAGATTGGTAAACTCTGCTAAGTGCTTGTTACTGTAAGGACTGCCTGGAGAAAGACATAAGTTCTGCTCAGCATGATACAGTAGGTCTACAGCAGAACAGGTAGCAAAACAGGTAGGCCTACAGCAGAACAGGTAGGCCTACAGCAGAACAGGTAGGCCTACAGCAGAACAGGTAGGTCTACAGCAGAACAGGTAGGTCTACAGCAGAACAGGTAGGCCTACAGCAGAACAGGTAGGTCTACAGCAGAACAGGAAGGTCTACAGCAGAACAGGTAGGCCTACAGCAGAACAGGTAGGCCTACAGCAGAACAGGTAGGTCTACAGCAGAACAGGTAGGTCTACAGCAGAACAGGTAGAAAAACAGGTAGGCCTACAGCAGAACAGGAGGCCTACAGCAGAACCGGTAGCAAAACAGGTAGGCCTACAGCAGAACAGGTACAGTGAGGGAAAAAAGTATTTGATCCCCTGCTGATTTTGTACGTTTGCCCACTGACAAAGAAATAATCAGTCTGTATTTTTAATGGTAGGTTTATTTGAACAGTGAGAGACAGAATAACAACAAAAAAATCGAGAAAAACGCATGTGAAAAATGTTATACATTTATTTGCATTTTAATTAGGGATATAAGTATTTGACCCCCTCTCAATCAGAAAGATTTCTGGCTCCCAGGTGTCTTTTATACAGGTAACGACCTGAGATTAGGAGCACACTCTTAAAGGGAGTGCTCCTAATCTCAGTTTGTTACCTGTATAAAAGACACCTGTCCACAGAAGCAATCAATCAATCAGATTCCAAACTCTCCACCATGGCCAATACCAAAAAGCTCTCCAAGGATGTCAGGGACAAGATTGTAGACCTACACAAGGCTGGAATGGGCTACAAGACCATTGCCAAGCAGCTTGGTGAGAAGGTGACAACAGTTTGTGCGATTATTTGCAAATGGAAGAAACACAAAGGAACTGTCAATCTCCCTCGGCCTGGGGCTCCATGCAAGATCTCACCTCGTGGAGTTGCAATGATCATGAGAACGGTGAGGAATCAGCCCAGAACTACACGGGAGGATCTTGTCAATGATCTCAAGGCAGCTGGGACCATAGTCACCAAGAAAACAATTGGTAACACACTACGCCGTGAAGGACTGAAATCCTGCAGCGCCCGCAAGGTCTCCCTGCTCAAGAAAGCACATATACATGCCCGTCTGAAGTTTGCCAATGAACATCTGAATTCAGAGGACAACTGGGTGAAAGGGTTGTGGTCAGATGAGACCAAAATGGAGCTCTTTGGCATCAACTCAACTCGCCGTGTTTGGAGGAGGAGGAATGCTGCCTATGACCTCAAGAACACCATCCCCACCATCAAACATGGAGGTGGAAACATTATGCTTTGGGGGTGTTTTTCTGCTAAGGGGACAGGACAACTTCATCGCATCAAAGGGACGATGGACGGGGCCATGTACCGTCAAATCTTGGGTGAGAATCTTACCTCAGCCAGGGCATTGAAAATGGGTCGTGGATGGGTATTCCAGCATGACAATGACCCAAAACACACGGCCAAGGCAACAAAGGAGTGGCTCAAGAAGAAGCATATTAAGGTCCTGGAGTGGCCTAGCCAGTCTCCAGACCTTAATCCCATAGAAAATCTGTGGAGGGAGCTGAAGGTTCGAGTTGCCAAACATCAGCCTCGAAACCTTAATGACTTGGAGAAGATCTGCAAAGAGGAGTGGGACAAAATCCCTCCTGAGATGTGTGCAAACCTGGTGGCCAACTACAAGAAACGTCTTACCTCTGTGATTGCCAACAAGGGTTTTGCCACCAAGTATTAAGTCATGTTTTGCAGAGGGGTCAAATACTTATTTCCCTCATTAAAATGCAAATCAATTTATAACATTTTTCACATGCGTTTTTCTGGATTTTTTTGTTATTATTCTGTCTCTCACTGTTCAAATAAACCTACCATTAAAATTATAGACTGATCGTTTCTTTGTCAGTGGGCAAATGTACAAAATCAGCAAGGGATCAAATACTTTTTTCCCTCACTGTACATCATGTTCAGCTACGGGATATGTATCATTTCCATTTATCCTCAGGTGTTGGGAAATCCCTCAAGTGTTGGGAAATCCCTCAGGTGTTGGGAAATCCCTCAGGTGTTGGGAAATCCCTCAGGTGTTGGGAAATCCCTCAGGTGTTTGGCATGTCCAAAGTATTGTTGTTGCTTTGTTTTGCATTGTGTGAGCAAAGAAACTTTCAGCATTGATTCTCCAGTACAGACAATGGACACTCCATCCCAAGTTTTCTTTTCGCTGTTTTATAATAAGAGAAGGCTGCAGCTGACAGATATGTTCACGTAATGAGTGATTAAAGAATCAAGCGCACAAAGGAACTGTAGATAACTCAGCCAGGCGATTAGTCAAAGCCTTCAGCCCCAAGTCAATTCTGGTTAACAGACAGATGGATGGACAGATGGACGGACAGATGGACGGACAGACGTGCTGCTTTAAATTAAACAATATGACCACACGGAAACAGCTATGGATTTTTATGTAAGGACTTGAAGGGGACTTTAAGAGAGAAAAAGCCCTTTGTTACCAACTTAAATGTGTCAAAGATAATGCATTTATGTATTGCTGGGCATATACGCTCATGAGCCAGACAGGCTCTGGTTTGCCAATCTGTGTGTGTCATTAACCCATATCGTTTTACCAGCTCTACATGCAGGCAGTGTAATAGATTATAATCAAACCTCCATAGCGGAGTTAGCCTGGCGTATAGGAAAGTCATCAGGTACCTCAGCCCTGTCCAGTAGATGGAGAGAGTTGATAGGACCCATGTGTGAATTACACCATGTTAATGATGGCTCTACAGCAGGGTGTCACTGTTCATTTGAGATTAGGCATTAGCCACTAGCCATCAGCCAGGCAAGGGAAACACATTAAGCTGATGTTATTAAACCCAATGACTTACAAATGATAGCACACTGTTATTAATGCTAGCATGTATTTATCCTAGATGTTGTAGGCCTAAAGAAATATAATATGATGGAATACTTGTATTGTTTACATGTAGTTCAAACATGTGCAAATATTCCATGATGGTACTAATATGAATCTATTTTAGTGTGAAATTTTAAATAATGTTGGGTAGGGAGGTTGGTTGCACCTTAATTGATAATGACTGGAGCGGAATTAGTGGAATGGTATCAAATATATCAAACCAGGTGTTTGATGCAATTCCATTTGCTCCGTTCCAGCCATTATTATGAGTCGTTCTCCCCTCAGCAGCCTCCTGTGATGGGGGGGGAACAAATGATTTACAGTAGGCTTTTATTTCAATCCAAAGACTGCATTTCCTTCTGACCATTTTGCGGTGTGAGCATGCGACTCCATTTGACAGGGTCGTCACTAGTTACCACGGCCACAAAGTCATAAACCTGATTTTTTTGTTATATAATATGTAATATAGATAATAAACAGCGAGTAGCAGCAGTGTAAAAACAAAAGGGGGGGTCAATGTAAATAGTCCAGGTGGCCATTTGATTAATTGTTCACCAGTCTTATGGCTTGGGGGTAGAAGCTGTTAAGGAGCCTTTTGGTCCTAGACTTGGGACCGATACCGCTTGCCGTGCAGTAGCGGAGAGAACAGTCTATATTATTATTATTATTATTTTTGTTCACCTTTATTTAACCAGGTAGGCTAGTTGAGAACAAGTTCTCATTTACAACTGCGACCTATATGCTTTGAGTACATGTCCTGGTATTCCGTCTGGCCCAGCGGCTTTGTGAATGTTGACTTTTTTAGGTTTTGCTCACATCGGCTACGGAGAGTGTGATCAAACAGTCGTCCGGAACAACTGGTGCTCTCATGCATGCCTCAGTGTTGCTTGCCTCGAAGCAAGCATAAAACGCATTTGGCTCATCTGATAGGCTTGTGTCACTGGGCAGCTCGATGCTGGGTTTCCCTTTGTAGTCCGTAGTATTTTTCAAGCCCTGCCACAGCCGACAAGGGTCAGAGCCGGTGTAGCAGGATTCACTCTCAGTTCTGTATTGATGATATGCCTGAGGGCATAGCGGGATTTCATATAAGCATCCGGATTAGTATCCCACTCCCTGAAAGCGGCAGCTCTAGCCTTTAGCTCGGTACGGATGTTGCCTGTAATCTATGGCTTCTGGTTGGGAAATGTACGTACGGTCACTATGGGGACGACACCGTCGATGCACTTATTAATGAAGCCGGTGACTGAGGTGATATACTCCTCAATGCCATTGGATGAATCCCGGAACATACTCCAGTCTGTGCAAGCAAAACAGTCCTGTAGTGTAGTATCTGCTTCATCTGACCACTTCCATATTGAGCGAGTCACTGGTACTTCCTGCTTTAGTTTTTGCTTGTAAGCAAGAATCAGGAGAATATAATATTGGTCAGACTTGCCAAATGGAGGGCAAGGGAAAACTTTGCATGCGTCTCTGTGGGTTGAGTAAAGGTGGTCTAGAGTTTTTTTTTCTTCTGGTTGCACATGTGACAAGCTGGTAGAAATTAGGTAAAACGGATTGAAGTTTGCCTTCATTAAAGTCCTCAGCCACTAGGAGACGCCGCTTCTGGATGAGCATTTTCTTGTTGGCTTATGGCCTTATTACAGCTGGTTGAGTGCGGTCTTAGTGTCAGCATTGGTTTGTGGTTGTAAATAGACAGCTACGAATAACATAGATGAGAAATCTCTAGGTAGATAATGTGGTCTACAGTCATGGCCAAAAGTTTTGAGAATGACACAAATATTAATTTCCACAAAGTTTGCTGCTTCAGCGTCTTTAGATATTTTTGTCAGATGTTACTATGGAATACTGAAGTATAATTACAAGCATTTCATAAGTGTCAAAGGCTTTTTTTGACAATTACATGAAGTTGATGCAAAGAGTCAATATTTGCAGTGTTGACCCTTCTTTTTCAAGACCTCTGCAATCCGCCCTGGCATGTTGTCCTATTAACTTCTGGGCCACATCCTGACTGATGGCAGCCCATTCTTGCATAATCAATGCTTGGAGTTTGTCAGAATTTGTAGGTTTTTGTTTGTCCACCCGCCTCTTGAGGATTGACCACAAGTTCTCAATGGGATTAAGGTCTGGGGAGTTTCCTGGCCATGGACCCAAAATATTGATGTTTTGTTCCCCGAACCACTTAGTTATCACTTTTGCCTTATAACAAGGTGCTCCATCATGCTGGAAAAGGCATTGTTTGTCACCAAACTGTTCCTGGATGGTTGGGAGAAGTTGCTCTCGAAGGATGTGTTGGTACCATTCTTTAGAATTCATGGCTGTGTTCTTAGACAAAATTGTGAGTGAGCCCACTCCCTTGGCTGAGAAGCAACCTCACACATGAATGGTCTCAGGATGCTTTACTGTTGGCATGACACAGGACTGATGGTAGCGCTCACCTTGTCTTCTCCGGACAAGCTTTTTTCCGGATTCCCCAAACAATCGGAAATGGGATTCATCGGAGAAAATTACCTTACCCCAGTCCTCAGCAGTCCAATCCCCGTACCTTTTGCAGAATATCAGTCTGTCCCTGATGTTTTTCTTGGAGAGAAGTGGATTCTTTGCTGCCCTTCTTGACACCAGGCCATCCTCAAAGTCTTCACCTCACTGTGCATGCAGATGCACTCTCACCTGCCTGCTGCCATTCCTGAGCAAGCTCTGTACTGGTGGTGCCCCGATCCCGCAGCTGGATCAACTTTAGGAGACTGTCCTGGCGCTTGCTTGACTTTCTTGGGCGCCCTGAAGCCTTCTTCACAACAATTGAACCGCTCTCCTTGAAGTTCTTGATGATCCGATAAATGGTTGATTTAGGTGCAATCTTTCTGGCAGCAATATCCTTGCCTGTGAAGCCCTTTTTGTGCAAAGCAATGATGTTTCCTTGCAGGTAACCATTATTGACAGAGGAAGAACAATGATTCCAAGCACCACCCTCTTTTTGAAGCTTCCAGTCTGTTATTCGAACTCAATCAGCATGACAGAGTGATCTCCAGCCTTGTCCTCATCAACACTCACAACTGTGTTAACGAGAGAATCACTGACATGATGTCAGCTGGTCCTTTTGTGGCTGGGCTGAAATGCAGTGGAAACGTTTTTTGGGGATTCAGTTCATTTGCATGGCAAAGAGGGACTTTGCAATTAATTGCAATTCATCTGATCACTCTTCATGACATTTTGGAGTACATGCAAATTGCCATCATACAAACTGAGGCAGGAGACTGTGAAAATTTATATTTGTGTCATTCTCAAAACTTTTGGCCACGACTGTACAGTTTGACATAGGTTTTCTACCTCAGGCGAGCATTTGTCTTGAGACTTCTTTAATGCTAGACATCGCGCACCAGCAGTTATTGACAATTAGACGCACTCACCCCTGCCTCTCGTCTCACCAGACATAGCTGCTCTGTCCTGTCGATGCACGGAGAAGCCAGCCAGCTCTATGTTATGCATGTCTATGTTTAGCCATGTCTCGGTGAAACATAAGATATTACTGTTTTTAATGTCCCGTTCGTTGGCCAATAATACGGAGGGAATTGGTGGTTAACCTACTCGTCGGCAAATTCTTACAAGGCAAGCTACCCTCCTCCCCGTTTTCCTTCGTCTTTTTTTCACGCTGATGACGCGTATTTGGGCCTATATCCTTTCGACGGACTCATTAAAGTAAAAATCGTTGTCCAGTTTGAGGTGAGTAATCGCTGTTCTGATGTCCAGAAGCTATTTTCGGGTCATAAGAGTCGGTAGCAGCAACATTATGTACAAAATTTGCTACAAAAAATGCAAAAATAAAATAAAAAATTGCACAGTTGGTGCAATTGCACAGCCATCCCCTCCAGCGCCATTATATAGAGCTACATACAGGGAGGACCGGCACCAGATCAATGTGCAGAGATACGAAGTACCCCTATTTCTACCATTTGATCTTTTTAAAATCTGTTTTTAAACCTAACCCCAACTCTAACCTTAACCTCACTGCTAACATTTTGCCTAACCCAAACCTTAAATTAAGACCAAAAGTAACAACAAAAAATATCATACATTTTTACGACATTTTGACTTTGTGGCTGTGATAACTAGTGGAAACCATCTGACATCTTCTGCTGGGTCATGTCTAGATGTGATACAGATGTTACCAATTTGACAATTTTGGCGGAATTTTAGCTAACATTAACCGTTTTCCTAACCTTAACCTAATTCTACTAACCTACTACTTTAATTATTCTAAACCTATGCCTATGTTCTCCTAAACCTGCCACGAAAAGTACATTTTGACAAAAGCCCTATCCCTTCTAGACAAAACCATCACTTTGGTGGTGCTAACCAGGTTTGCTAACAATAACAACATCACATTAGCAGAGCTTGGATTCATTTATTGACACCGAAGAAACCGGCTCCAGCAGCAGCAGGTAGTAAAGGAGTGCAGATCAGGAACAAGTTCATCCAAACCGTCACTCATCAAGTCAAGTATGGACAGCAGATTGCAAGACAGGTGCATGTATATGTGCACTATACATGTTTGTACAGGAGGGTATGAAGAACTAACAAAGGAGGACCCCAATATTTCTAGACAGATCCCAGACAATCAATCAAATGTATTTCTAAAGCCCTTCTTACATCAGCTGATGTCACAAAGTGCTGTACAGAAACCCAGCCTAATACCCCCAAACAGCAAGCAATGCAGGTGTAGAAGCACGGTGCCTAGGAAAAACTCCCTAGAAAGGCCAGAACCTAGGAAGAAACCTAGAGAGGAACCAGGCTATGACGGGTGGCCAGTCCTCTTCTGGCTGTGCCGGGTGGAGATTATAACAGAACCCAATAGGCTTTTGTTGTGTCTGTGGTCCAATCTGTGCGAACCCCCAACCCACCTCTTATAGTATAATAATGCACTTGTAGCAAGTCGACAATGTGTGTCTGTGTGTGTAATGTTTCCAGGTTGCAGCTGCTGAAGGTGATAAGAATAAAAACCGATTGACAAGAAGAGGGAGCTAGAACAGTTGAATTAGATTTTCAAGCCTGTCGTGGCTGCACAGTAAGTTGCCAAAGGTACCGGGACTACTTATGGTAGAGCGAATAGGATCGAGGCAGTGTTGTACAAATGTGTCCAGTTCCTTTCCTTTAATAAACATGCATATAGGCTTGTCACTGTAGAGCAGAACATGTGTTAAGGAGTGTCCTGGACTTGTGACAGGACTGCATAACTGAGACCCCAAATACATACGTTTGAAAGTCAGAAATAGAGTCAAGTAACAGGGTCTGTATGATCAGACAGGTGAACGGTGGACTTAGGAAAGACAGAAACTATAAGTTAAAAGGTCAAGGCTTGCAGGACTAATAATATAGCCCAACCAAATGTCAAGTGTGAGTGACAGCAAGCAAGTGTGAAGACAAAGAATGTGGTGAAGAGAGACAAGGGCAAGCTATGTTTCCATATGCAGAGAACAGGGCATTGAGATCATAGATGTATCAGGGAAAGATGTAATGCTGATTTAATCCATTGATTTAAATACATAAAGGTCTAGCAGATGACAACAGAATGGCCAACACCGGAAATATATGTTCACGATAAATGTATACTTTTTGTATTACATTAAGGGCCTTGCCACCATTATAATCTAATCTAAACTTGGAACAGAGGTGGGCGTTACTGGGCGTAAACAAGCAAGAGCTCGGATTGGAGGATAATGGTGGCAAGGAGAAATCCTATTCATATATGGGAATGTACCCGTGTACCACAAAGGTATATAAACAGCCCTGTGATGGGTAAAGTCAGTCGTTTCATGAGGCGGCTCAAGACTTTGTTACATGTATTAAAGTCTTTTTGAATTCACAAGTTCTTGTAAGAGTTTCATATTTTTAAGAAACCATTTGCCACGACATTCTATAGTTTCCAACTGCTTATTTTCCACATCCCTACATACTAGGCCTACACTAGATATAAAACGGCGTAATAACTGCCTCTCATTATCTTCAAATCAATGCTACATTTAGAGTGAGTATTTCAACGTTTTTCTTTTTTCTTCTTCCCCCATGTCTCTTAATTTTTTGTTGTCAGGTGTGGATCCCAAATCAGTGATCTGTGGATTCTTCAAGCAAGGCCAGTGCACCAAGGGGGATAATTGCAAGTTCTCCCACGACCTGACTCTTGAGAGGAAATGCGAAAAGCGCAGTCTGTACGTCGAATTGGAGAGATGAAGACCTGGAAAAAAGGTAACGCTGTATTCTCTCACCCTTCTAATCATAGGTCTGTTGTTGTGGACTATATCATCACGTTTGCGGTGATAAATTACATGAATCGTTGTGTAGATACTGGGATGAGAAAGAAGCTTGAGGAAGTCGTAAACAAGAAACATGGAGAGGCAGAGAAGAAGAAAGATGAAAACATATATATTTTTTTTAAAGATTGTAACGTATCAACAAATAAATTACTGGTAGGCTAAATATTGTAACATTGCTTGTTACATGCTTATTGCCTACCATTACTACAGTGTTTGTTACATGTTGTAATACCGGTCTCGCTTGTAAAATAGGTATTCTGACCTTAATGGGACTTACTGGATAAATAAAGGTGAAATGTAAATATTGTCTGTCCCGGGGGAGGAGACAACCGTATGTACATCCATGCTCTTCCTGCCGAATTCGTCCTCAGGAAGAACAAGAAGAAGGAAGAGAATCTGGAGGAAGAGGTCTCACTGGAGGAGCTGATCGAGAATGAGGTAGGTTGATCACTCCCACAGAAATATAATCTATGTCATTCTGTTTCTATNATGTCATAAATATTTGAACCAGGTTATATAGACAAACAGTGCAATTAGTGTAATCAATGACAGTGGTGAGGGGTGTGTCGTATTGATAAAGTGAATTACAATTCATTAGTGACACTGTTAAAAAAGATTATATAGTATATGGCATATTAGATATATTATTCTATTGTTATCACATAGAAACATAATGGAATATTGTACATCATGTTGGCATTAACATACATTATTGTTTCATTCAATTTCACAATTTTGTATTCCATTTTTGTTACATATAATAATGGTTCAACCTCGATATATAACGAACATCATCAACAGGGGGAACATATTAGATATATACTTAATAATCTGTAAAAAATAATTATTTTAAATATATAAGACTTGTTCATGATGGAAAAAATGTTCATAAGAAGGGCCTGAGATCAAAATCAATATTCAGACCATTAGGGGTCAGTGTTTTTACATAGAATATCCAGTAGGCCTCTCTTTGTAGTAGTAGGATTTCAATGTTACCTCCTCTTCTCGGTAGAGCAACATGCTCAATGCCTGTGTATCTCAGGGAGGAGACAGGATGGTTAGCCTCAACAAAGTGAGCTGCTACTGGATAGTCAATGTTCTTACACCTGATTGAGCTGCGGTGTTCAGCTATGCGCTGCTTTAATTGTCTCTTCGTTTGTCCTACATAGGCTTTGCCACATGAACAGGTGATGAGATAGATTACTGCCTTGGTCTTACATGAGATGATACCCCTCACAGGGATCTTTCCACCTGTATGTGGGTGTGTAAAGAAGGATGTTTTTCTGGTGCTATTACACTGTGCGCATGAGCCACATTTGTAGTTTCCATTTGGGATAGGTGTCAAGAGTGTAGGCTCAGGGGGCATGTCAGATCTTACCAAACTATCTCCAATATTGCGACCACGCTTATAGACCACCATTGGGGGTTCCTTGAAGAGGTGTGCAATTTTTTTGTCTGATTGCAGAATATGCCAGTGTTTTTTCAGGATTGCTTTCATTTTCTCCGAACCTTTGGTGTACTTAGTACAAAAGACAGTTGCGTTTTTTTCTTCTTTGGTTGAGTTTTTAGTAATTCCTCTCTTGGTTTTTGAGATATTTTCATCATTGCAGCATCAAGAGTTTTATCCTTGTAGCCTTTCATTTTGAATTTCTCTTTAGCATTGCTGTCAAAATCTGTCTTGTGGCCACAGATTGGTTTAACTCTGCATAACTGGCTATATGGCATGCTATCCGCACATAGCAAGGTGTTGCGATCTGTGGGCTTTGTGTATAAGTCTGTGTGTAATGCATCATTCTCTTTGATAATCCATAAGTCCAGGTAGTTTATTTTTCTCTCGTCAGTCTGCATGGTGAATTTGAGGTATTCAGAACTCTCATTTAGTAGAATTTGGAATTCATTAAGTTCCTGTTGACTTCCTTCCCAGAGCACAAAGACATCATCAATGTATCTCTTCCATAGGAGTATTTTTTTTAAGTAAGGGGTGTGTGTCTGTTTTAAAAAGGAATGCTTCTTCAAATTGTCCCACATACAGGTTTGCATAGTTGGGGGAAAAAGGGGAGCCCATGGCTACACCCCGAATTTGAAGGAAAAAGTCTGACTCAAAGACAAAGTAGTTATGGGATAATACCAGCTCAGTAAGTAGTAAGATGCAATCATTGGATGGAGCAAGGGTAGAGTCTCTCTGCTGAAGGAAGTGTTGCAGTGCCTGCAAACCTCCAGTGTGTGGGATGTTAGTGTACAAGCTCTCCACATCAACAGTGGCCAGCAGGGTGCCCTCTGGTATCCTTCCTAAGCCCTCTATCAATGAGATCATGTGACTAGTGTCTTTGACATAAGATGGGAGATTCTCAACCATCGGTTTAATGTGGTAATCCACAAATGTAGAAATGTTGGATGTCACAGAGTCGATTGCTGCTACAATGGGTCTACCTGGAGGAGGAGATACTTGTTTGTGTAATTTCGCGACTGTATAGAAAGTTGGCATCTTGGGGAATTTCACACATAGAAATTCAACTTCTTGTTTAGTGATTTGTCCTGATTGCAAACAGCGTTCCACTGTGGATTAAATATTATGCTGGAATTCCAGGGTAGGATCACAATTCAGTTTGCGATAGAAGTCGGCGACATTCATTCACATAGTTGCATTTGTTTTCTATACAAATTCCTCCTCCTTTGTCACATTTTTTTATGATAATCTCAGGATCTGACTGTAAGTCCTTAAGAGCCATTCTCTCGTTTCTACTCAGGTTATTATAGGATTTGTGTTTCTGTTTGTCTTTCAGTATGTCACCTACATCATTTTCAACAATCCTATGTATCAATGTCATGCCATGTATCAATGTAATGCATCAATGTCAAGTCATGGATCAATGTCATGCCATGTATCATTGTCATGCCATGTATCATTGTTATGCCATGTACAGTATCAATGTCATGTCATCTAGCAATGTAATGTCATGTAGCAATGCCATGTCCTGTATCAATGTCATGTCATGTATCAATGTCATGCCATGTACAGTATCAATGGTATGTCATGTATCAATGTCATGTCATGTATCAATGTCATGCCATGTATCATTGTCATGCCATGTATCATTGTCATGCCATGTCCAGTATCATTGTCATGCCATGTCCAGTATCAATGTAATGTCATGTATCATTGTCATGCCATGTCCAGTATCAATGTCATGCATCAATGTCACGCCATGTATCAATGTCATGTATCAATGTCATGCCATGTATCAGTGTCATGTCATGTATCAATGTCATGTCATGTATCAATGTCATGACATGTATCATTGTTATGCCATGTACAGTATCAATGTCATGTAATGTATCATTGTTATGGCATGTATCAATGTCATGCCATGTACAGTATCAATGTCATGCCATGTACAGTATCAATGTCATGTCATGTATCAATGTCATGCCATGTATCAATGTCATGCCATGTATCAATGTCATGCCATGTATCAATGTCATGCCATGTGGAATGAAAACCAGGGTTATAAAGAGGAGTGTATTCTATTGTTGTTGTTATGTCTGTTTTGGCATGTGTTTTTTGTCTTGACTGTAGGCCTATTGAATGGTATAGTATTTTGGTTGTGTTTTTGACTTTAAGCCTATTGAATGGTATAGTATTTTGGTTGTGTTTTTTACTTTAAGCCTATTGAGTGGTATAGTATTTTGGTTGTGTTTTTGACTGTAGACCTATTGAATGGGACAGTATTTTGGTTGTGTTCTTGACTATAGGCCTATTGAATGGTACAGTATTTTGGTTGTGTTTTTGACTGTAGACCTATTGAATGGGACAGTATTTTGGTTGTGTTCTTGATTATAGGCCTATTGAATGGTACAGTATTTTGGTTGTGTTTTTGACTATAGGCCTATTGAATGGTACAGTATTTTGGTTGTGTTTTTGACTATAGGCCTATTGAATGGTACAGTATTTTGGTTGTGTTTTTGACTATAGGCCTATTGAATGGTACAGTATTTTGGTTGTGTTTTTGACTATAGGCCTATTGAATGGTA
>QNTS01004824.1:35639-55503 GCA_003317085.1 Hucho hucho
TCTGAAGTTTGCCAATGAACATCTGAATGATTCAGAGGACAACTGGGTGAAAGTGTTGTGGTCAGATGAGACCAAAATGGAGCTCTTTGGCATCAACTCAACTCGCCGTGTTTGGAGGAGGAGGAATGCTGCCTATGACCCTAAGAACACCATCCCCACCGTCAAACATGGAGGTGGAAACATTATGCTTTGGGGGTGTTTTTCTGCTAAGGGGACAGGACAACTTCACCGCATCAAAGGGATGATGGACGGGGCCATGTACCGTCAAATCTTGGGTGAGAACCTCCTTCCCTCAGCCAGGGCATTGAAAATGGGTCGTGGATGGGTATTCCAGCATGACAATGACCCAAAACACACGGCCAAGGCAACAAAGGAGTGGCTCAAGAAGAAGCACATTAAGGTCCTGGAGTGGCCTAGCCAGTCTCCAGACCTTAATCCCATAGAAAATCTGTGGAGGGAGCTGAACGTTCGAGTTGCCAAACGTCAGCCTCGAAACCTTAATGACTTGGAGAAGATCTGCAAAGAGGAGTGGGACAAAATCCCTCCTGAGATGTGTGCAAACCTGGTGGCCAACTACAAGAAACGTCTGACCTCTGATTGCCAACAAGGGTTTTACCACCAAGTACTAAGTCATGTTTTGCAGAGGGGTCAAATACGTATTTCCCTCATTAAAATGCAAATCAATTTATAACATTTTTCACGTGAATTTTTCTGGATTTTTGTTGTTGTTATTCTGTCTCTCACTGTTCAAATAAACCTACCATTAAAATTATAGACTGATCATTTCTTTGACAGTGGGCAAACGTACAAAATCAGCAGGGGATCAAATACTTTTTTTCCTCACTGTACATTTAAACTCAGTTTTTCACAATTCCTGACATTTAATCCTAGTAAAAATTCCCTCTCTTAGGTCAGTTAGGATCACCACTTTATTTTAAGAATGTGACATGTTAGAATAATAATAGAGAGAATGATTTATTTCAGCTTTTATTTCATTCATCGCATTCCCAGTGGGTCAGTAGTTTACATAAGCTCAATTAATATTTGGTAGCATTGCCTTTACATTGTTTAACTTGGGTCAAACGTTTCGGGTAGCCTTCCACAAGCTTCCCACAATAAGTTGGGTGAATTTTGGCCCATTCCTCCTGTCAGGGCTGGTGTAACTGAGTCAGGTTTGTAGGCCTCCTTAGTCGCACACGCATCTTCAGGTCTGCCCACAAATGTTCTATGGGATTGAGGTCAGGGATTTGTGATGGCCACTCCAAAACCTTGACTTTGTTGTCCTTAAGCCATTTTGCCACAACTTTGGAAGTATGCTTGGGGTCATTGTCCATTTGGAAGACCCATTTGCGACCAAGATTTAACTTCTTGACTGATGTCTTGAGATGTTGCTTCAATATATCCACATAATTTTCCTGCCTCATGATTCCATCTATTTTGTGAAGTGCACCAGTCCCTCCTGCGGCAAAGCACCCCCACAACATGATGATGCCACCCCTGTGCTTCACGGTTGGGACGGTGTTCTTCAGCTTGCAAGCCTCCCTCTTTTTCCTCCAAACATAACAATGGTCATTATGGCCAAATAGTTCTATTTTCGTTTTATCAGACCAGAGGACATTTCTCCAAAAAGTACAATCTTTGTCCCCATGTGCAGTTGTAAACCGTCGACTGGGTTTTTTATGGCGGTTTTGGAGAAGTGGCTACTTCCTTGCTGAGCGGCCTTTCAGGTTATGTCGATATAGGACTTGTTTTACTGTGGATATAGATACCTTTGTACCTGTTTCCTCCAGCATCTTCACAAGGTCCTTTGCTGTTGTTCTGGGATTGATTTGCACTTTTCGCACCAAAGTACGTTCCTCTCTAGGAGACAGAACACGTCTCCTTCCTGAGCGGTATGACGGCTGCGTGGTCCCATGGTGTTTATACTTGCGTACTATTCTTTGTACAGATGAACGTGGTACCTTCAGGCATTTGGAAATTGCTCCCAACAATGAACCAGACTTGTGGAGGTCTACAATTTTCTTTTGATTTTCCCATGATGTCAAGAAAAGAGCCACTTAGTTTGAAGGTAGGCCTTGAAATACATCTACAGGTAAACCTCCAATTGACTCAAATGACGTCAATTCGCCTATCAGAAGCTAAAGCCATGACATCATTTTCTGGAATTTTCCAAGCTGTTTAAAGGCACAGTCAACTTAGTGTATGTAAACTTCTGACCCACTGGAATTGTGATACAGTGAATTATAAGTGAAATATTCTGTCTGTAAACAAGTGTTGGAAAAATTACTTGTGTAATGCACAAAGTAGATGTCCTCACTGACTTGCCAAAACTATAGTTTGTTAACAAGACATATGTGGAGTGGTTGAAAAACGAGTTTTAATGACTCCAAACTAAGTGTATGTAAACTTCCAACTTCAACTATAGATATTCCATAAAAAAGCTGCCGTTTCCAACTACAATAGTAATTTACTACATTAACAATGTCTATACTGTATTTCTGATCAATTTGATGTTATTTTAAAGGACAAAAATTTGCTTTTCTTTCAAAATCAAGGACATTTCTAAGTGACCCCAAACTTTTGAGCGGCAGTGTACATTCTGCCTTGTTGTGGAGGTCCTCAGAACATTTAAAAAATATTTAGAATATGTCATATTTAACTTTTACCTAATATTACCACAACATTCTCAGCATGCAAATGTGTAGTTCCCTTAAAGAACAAGAAAGCAGATTGGAATACATTCCCCATTTTATTTCACTACAGATTTAATGGCAATTCACTTTTGAGGACTGTAATGTAGGTGATATAAAGACACATGGCATTTTCATTTAATTCATAGAACATTTCAACAGCATTTAATCATATAAACACAACCATATTTTATATACTTCATATGTTCTGCACATTATTTAATTCATAGGACATTTACTCATACAAACACAACCCTATTTTTAACATTTCATATTATCCAAGATGGCATATCAGTCGGATGTGTGTTTTTGTCTTGTCCCGTCCTGTCCCGTGTATGTATAGTTTTCTTCGTATACGTATCTTTCGTATATATTTTAATCTCACTTTCCATCTACTGACTGAGCATACTCTCCTGCAACCCACCTTACCCAATGTGTTACGGATCTGCGATTTTTATACTTTAGAACCGGAACCCCCATCATAAGCTAGCCAGCTAACTAGCTACTAGCTAGTAGTCAGTTAGCCACTGCTAGCAGTCCTCACCGTTAACTCGGCTGTTAACATCAGCCAGCCTCAACCCGCTCAATTCCTGCCAGTCTGCACAGCGCGATATCAACCCAGAGCATATTGGACTGCTTTTTCTCAACCACATCTCCAGATTCCTACAGTAAGCTCTGAACCTTTACACTGGATCATCGCAACTAGCTAGCTGCTATCCGAGTGGCTACTCCTGGCTAACGTCTCTGTCCCGAAGCAAGCACCAGTTAGCCTTAAGCTAGCCTCGAGCTAGGCCCATCTCCCGGCTAGCCAAAGAGGTCCACCAGCCAATTCTTGGGCTACAATACCTGTTTTGCCAATTGGCCTGGACCCTTTACTGCCGACACGGAGCCCCGCCGATCCATCACTCGTCTGCCGACGTAACCATCCGAGGTGGTTTCAACAGACTCTTCTGTTGTGATGTCGCTGGATGCCCATCTGCTAGCCCCAGCCCGCTAGCTGTCTGAATCGCCGTGTCTCCAGCTCGCCTAGCGTAGCAGCAACTATGGAACTGGCTCCCTGACTCATCTAGTGCTACTCATTGGACCCTATGATCACTCGGCTACACATGCCTCTCCCTAATGTCAATATGCCTTGTCTATTGCTGTTTTGGTTAGGGATTATTGTCTTATTTCATTGTAGAGCCCCTAGCCCTGCCCAATATGCCTTAGATAGCCCTTTTGTTCCACCCCCACACATGCGGTGACCTCACCTGGCTTAAATGGTGCCTCTAGAGACAAAACCTCTCTCATCGCTACTCAATGCCTAGGTTTACCTCCACTGTACTCATATCCTACCATACCCTTGTCTGTACATTATGCCTTGAATCTATTCTTCCGCATCCAGAAATCTGCTCCTTTTACTCTCTGTTCCGAATGCACTAGTCGACCAGTTCTTATAGCCTTTAGCCGTACCCTTATCCTTCTCCTCCTCTGTTCCTCTGGTGATTTAGAGGTTAACCCAATCCCTGCAGCCCCCAACACCATTCTCATTCCCCAGGCGCTCTCATTTGTTGACGTCTGTAACCGTAAAAGCCTTGGTTTCATGCATGTTAATATTAGAAGCCTCCTCCTTAAGTTTGTTTTATTCATTGCTTTAGCACACTCAGCCAACTGCCTGTTGCTCAGGCCCTGAAGCCAGGATATGCATATAATTGGAAAGAAAACACTCTGAAGTTTGTAGAAATGTTAAAATAATGTAGGAGACTATAACACAATAGATATGGTAGGAGAAAATCGAAAGAAAAACGAACTGGAATCTTTATTTTTTTGAGAGCCCATGCTCTTCCATTAGAACATGTAGGGAAAAAGTTAAATCCAGCTCCCTGTATGCAATTCCTCTGGCTTCCACTGGATGTCAGTAGTCTTTGTTCAAGGTTTCAGGCTTGTTTCTTCCCAAACGAGGAAGAATTATGAGTTTTAGTGCTGGGACTCAGAGTTGGAAATCAGTCTGTGCGCGCCCAATGAAGTGGATGAGCACATGCTAATATCGCTTTCCTATTGAACATACTTCTTTCCATATGAAATATTAAAGTTTAATTACATTTCAGGGTACCTGAGGATTAAATAGAAACGTATTTTGACTTGTTTTAACAAAGTTCCTTTCTCTGCATGTTGAACGAGTGGATTACTGGTTATCCCCAACGCCAACACTTCCTTTGGCCGCCTTTCCTTCCAGTTCTATGTTGCCAATTACTGGAATGAATTGCAAAAATCACTGAAGCTGGAGTCTTATATCTCCCTCTCTAATTTTCAGCATCAGCTGTCAGAGCAGCTTACCGATCACCGTACCTGTCCTTAGCCAGTCTGTAAACAGCACATCCAACTACCTCATCCCCATATTGTTATTCATCCTCTTGCTCTTTTGTACCCCTGTATCTCTGCTTGCACATAATCATCTGCACATCTATCACTCCAGTGTTAATTGCTAAATTGTAATTATTTATTGCCTTACCTGCCTACTCTTCTACATTTGCACACACTATGCATAGATTTTTCTATTGTGTTATTGACTGTACGTTTGTTTATGTGTAACTCTGTGTTTTTGTTTTTGTCGCACTGCTTTGCTTTATCTTGGCCAGGTCGCAGTCGTAAATGAGAAATTGTTCTCAACAGGCCCACCTGGTTAAATAAAGGTGAAATAAAAAAATATGAAAGGATAAATAAAAGACAGACTCCTAAATTCATAGTGCAGTATCCTCTCAGGGATCACTGGGGCGCTAGCGCCCCACTCCCGACACTACCAGGTGAAATGTGAGGCGCCAAATTCAAAATCCAAAAGTTGAATTATTAAACATCCACCAATATACAAGTGTTCCATACTCATCAAAAGCTCTGTTTCTTGGCAATATCACAGCGTTGTCAGATTTCAAAAAGGCTTTACGGCGAAAGCACAACATTTGATTGTTTGAGGGTAGCACCTCACATACTTTTGTCATAGCCATGAATTCATTAGCCAGCGTGGCACACACATAACACATTTCACAGCAAAAACAAATCAATTACCNCCATTGAAACGTGACTAGAACTCGTTCAACTTATACCTATAAACTTGTCCAAGAACAATCAAACATCATTTTAAATGTATCCTTAGGAACACTTTTACGTATATTTACTATAATAAATCAACCGGAATATAAACTGAGCTCTAAAGACGGTAAAAAACACAGTGCGCGCTTCCCAAGAGCGCGCATCCACTCCTATAGAGTTCCAAAGAGGCACTTCCTTATTCCCTCTTCTTCTCTGCTCTATTTCATCTGAACAGAATCAAAACACTGTCTCGAGACTGTTGACATCTAAAGGAAGCGATAGGTACTGCATTCATATGCCCTTATATGGGCATTTTCATGAGGGAGGGGTTCCAAATGAGGCACTCTGTGAAAACCACTTTCTCCAGGACAGAAATTCCTCGGGGTTTTGCCTGCCATATCCGTTCTGTTTTACTCACAGACAAATGGTTAACAGTTTTACAAAATTCAGAGTGTTTCCTATCTAATGGTACCACATATGTGCATATCCTATTTTCTGGGCCTGAATGGGAGGCATTTTACTTTGGGTACGCCAGGCTCTCCAAAACGGTCAAGTTGTGCAGTGATCCCTGAGAGGGTATGCTTATCAAATATGTTGATAATCTGCACATGTAGGGTTTGAACCTGCAAGGTTTGGTACCCAAGCCAAATAATTTATTTTTAAACAAAACATACACAAAGAAAGGACAATATACAGAGGCACACAAACATCCACATCACCCATGCCCAGACCTACCTGCTCACAACCCCCCCGTATCGCTCTCCGCCACATGCTCTCAATCTGTGCATTTTGTTTCTCTCCGTCGCCCACAAACTTACAACATTTAGATAATAAAGCATTTTACCTTTCCATTGTGTTAACAATGGAGGATTGGTTGATTTTCAGTTATGTTTTTTTAAGATGATTGATTAGAAAATATCGCCCAACCCATTGCGTATCTCACTGCCCCCTCATATGCCGTGTCTTGATATATGCAGACAGACGGATTAAAAGTACATTTACATTGTAATACTTCAATCAGGAATTGCATGCATCCTTTAAGCTTTGTTAGACATAACTAACCCAGGGATATACTGGTAACAGGGTTCTTCACCGTCACTTCACCCATCCTCTTAGGCTGCGTACTTCTGGGCCCATGTTTACAAGGTATCCTAGACTAGGAGCCTGATCTAGGATCACTTTTGCTTTTCAGATCATATCAAGTGTCTTAAAGTAGGAATTATATACGGTGTGTTTTTTAAAGTCAAACAGTACATTTTTACACAATGTTTTATTTTTTTACAGTTCGTCTGGATTCTGCATTTCAGATTGGATTCAGGGCTTGACTCAAACAGATCTGCTTTAGCCAACATCCACATAGCTGTGGTTTTATCGGTGTCGGAGGTGGATCTGTGTTCGAGCTGTTAAATCGACAAGAGGCTCCTGGCATTATATCTAAAGCGAACATTGCCATTGGCTGCATAGAGTCACATTAACAGAAATTCGATGAACACAGGACCGTGAGATGTACTCTACACCTCCACTGCCATGGCTATATACTGAACAAAGAAGATGGAAAAGAGCTTCACCAGTGGCACAGAGGTATAAAGACCTCTTTTGAGACTCAGACACAGCTGGTTCAAATCCCACATGTGCAGGTTATCAACACATGAAGTGTAAAAAAATGTGGTTCTGTTTGTACAATGAAATACTGTTCAAATGGTGCATTAATGAAATTAAAATGCCTTGAGTCTATATCACCTTGTGGTGGGCCTACATTACAGTTACATCAGGACAGCACCCTAATGGCACCTATTCCAAGTTCTTAAGGAGCTGGTAATGTTAGGTCAAACTGAAATATAACCTTTTCAAAATGTTCTGAGGACCTCCAAGACAAGGTATGTGTTTTGTGTGAACTTTAATAGAATATTATGTTAATCCTAAAACAAATATGCTTGAACGTCATACAAACTGATATTATGCAACATTGCGGGAATGTTCTGTCAACCTTCGTGAATATCAACTCTCATAACTTAATTAGACCAGGTGTTTGTCAACATTCTTACAACATTAAATCAAAATCACATTTTATTGGTCACATACACGTGTTTAGCAGATGTTTTTGCGGGTGTAGCGAAATACTTGTGTTTCTATCTCCAACAGTGCAGTGATATCTAACAAGTAATATCTAACAATTTCAGAACATATACCCAATACACACAAATCTAAGTGAAGGAATGGAATTAAGAAAATATTAATATATGGATGAGCAATGTCAGTGCGGCATAGACTAAGATACAGTAGAATAGAATACAGTATTTACATATGAGATGAGTAATGCAAAATATGTAAACATTATTAAAGTGACTAGCATTCCATTTATTAATGTTCCATTAAGGGAATGTCCTGTGCAACCGAACTTAAACATTGCATGAATGTCATCCCAACTGAGCATATTTTGTGTTTTGGGAACCTATCTCTGATAATGTATCCACACTGTTCCCACAACCTAATTAAATGTTCTGGGAACCTTTAAAGAACTCAGAAACGCTGTTCTGTCAATATTCTTGCAACATCAAAGGAATATTTTGTGCACTCTGATACAATCATTATCTGAATGTCAGCACATCTGGACAGTTTTACTGTTTTGGGAACCTATCGCTCATATCTCCACAGTGTTCCCACAACCGAAAGAAACATAGGAACCTTAAAGAATGTGTTCTGGGAACGTTCTTGTAACATCAGGATCAGGTGAAAGTTTTATACAAACTTTCTGTAATTATCAGCACGACTGGACAGTTTTCGTGTTATGGGAACCTATCTCCTGTCATATTCCCACAATGTTCACACAACCTAAAGAAATGCTTTTAAAGAATATAATAAATGTTTTCTGGGAAAGTTATTGTAACATCTGGTGAATGTTTTCTTGCACACTAAAATAAACATTGTAAAATTATATTTTCAACCGGACAGTTTATGTGTTTTGGGAACATAGCTTTTGTGATTTCCCCACAATGTTCCCACCAGACTGTTCCCACAACCTAATGAAGCATTCTGGGAACCTTTAAAAATGTGTTCTGGGATAATTCTTGCAACTTCAGGAAAATGTTTTATACAAACATTGTTTAATCATCAGGACAACTGCCAGTTTTTGTATTATGAGAACATTTGCTGCAACCTAACAAATGTTCTGGGAACTTGCAAAGAACCAATTTTCTGGGAAAACATACTGGTACATTGTGTTATTATATTATGTTATTCCTTTGATGTTGCAAGAATACTTGGAAACCTAATGAGAACTGTTGGGCAATGTTCTGCGGTGGTTGTTACAGATGTTGTGCATAACATTTTAGTGAATGTTAGGAGAGCTTTGACTATTTTGGGGATGTCCTCATTCTAATGTTAAATAAAACTTTATCTGGAACTTCAATGGAATCTTAGCTAATGTTCTAGGAATGTTCCCCATTTGCTGGGCTGGGATGTGGAAAGTGTTAGTCTGAGGTCTGGTATCTGGTATCTCTCAGTTCCTGGATTATAATTCATGTAGAGGAAGGAACAAGACAGCAAGTAAATGTTGTGCCTCAGAACTGGCTAAAGGAACACATTTTAGTAACCAGCTTTTTGATTGGACAATTAGCTGTTTAACAGACAACTACCTCCACCTAGAAGATGTAGCTGAGTGGAGGAACCGTGCAACTTTCCTGGTGAGGAGAGGTGATGGACAATGGAAATTAGGAGCTAGCAGATCTTTAGGAAACAGGCATGAGGAATTTGTCTAGTCCAGGCTCAGTGAAATAATATTACACATGTACTTAAACATCAAAGTGTCTGTGCAGCTGGAAAAATCCACCTGGCACCCGGGCTAAACTGCTTTCTATAAGTGGTGTGGTAATACAGTCAATAAACAGACAGATAAACGCCCTGATACGGAAACACACTCTACTACTCTTCGGTGCCGACGCCATCTAACACCACCAGCCCCTGGAATAAGGTTCACTCAAACGTGGTGGCAAAACACATTTCCTTAAATATGCCAACATTTGATTGAGCTTTCTTTCGCGTAAATTTTGCCGCTCATTAACTCCATCCGTGGCCACTGACTTTAATCCAACAATTACCGAAAGAGCTGTTGCAAATTCTCCCCGTCGCTCACAAATTGTGGCTCCACACACAGATTTGGCAGATTTGCTGCTCTTTATATTTGTCTGGTTCCTATGCATATTTATTTCTAATTCTTATATGGCTGCAGGCGGCGCTGTGATTCGCCATCCTGCACCAGCATTAGTGGCCAATCACAGGGCTCAGAATTACATGTGGAACACTGTTGTAGCCTCATGGTGGGATTTAAGGTGGGATCCTGTTCACAATTTTTGACTCCAGAAGTGCCTTTCACTGCTCCATGAAGAAGGGGCTGTGAGACTTGACATGGGCCAGTTTGGATAGAGGGAGATAGAGCTGAGAGGACCGAAGGAGGGGGTGCGAGGGTGGGAGAGATATTAGGGAAATGGGAAAGGGGGGATAGTGGCAGAACTTCAGCTCAGCTGAGTTGACAAAATACCTGCATGTGACAAAGACATGCTCATACATATACATTTTTTTTTTATCCAAGTCAAGATCATGATCTTGTGCATGAAAAACAGTGTAAAGATGATTGTGACCCCTCTTCACCTGAACATCATTTATGCAGATGCTGAAACAGAGAGGACAGATACATTATTTTATATCAAAACGTGTCCATGGTAAAAGCAATGTCTTGTCCCTCTCACCCACTGACCTTTGGCCTAAGAAGGTGAGAGGGACAGCTGTGGCAAACCTGGTCACATGTTCTGTCTGGAGCTTTGTTTTCAGCCAACCCCAAATTCCCAATCCAATCCCCTCTTGCTCCCCTTTCCAACCCACCTCAGCACGCCAACCTGCCCCCTTTCCTGTCCCCACCCCTAACCCTGATCTGAAGAACATGATGGAACATGAAGTCATGAGAAGCAGACCTAGGGGGCTAAAACCTGTCTCTCCATCTTGTTGAACCAGACCTGGGGTGCTAAAACCTTTCTGTCTGTCTTGTTGAACCAGACCTAGGGGGCTAAAACCTTTCTGTCTGTCTTGTTGAACCAGACCTGGGGTGCTAAAACCTTTCTGTCTGTCTTGTTGAACCAGACCTGGGGTGCTAAAACCTTTCTGTCCGTCTTGTTGAACCAGACTTCGGGGCTAAAACCTTTCTGTCCGTCTTGTTGAATCAGACCTGGGTGCTAAAACCTTTCTGTCCGTCTTGTTGAACCAGACCTAGGGGGCTAAAACCTTTCTGTCCATCTTGTTGAACCAGACATGGGGTGCTAAAACCTTTCTGTCTGTCTTGTTGAACCAGACCTGGCGTGCTAAAACCATCTGGTCCAAATATATAGCCGACCAAACAGCGGACCAAAAAACTCGCCCGCTCGCAATTCACACAAAATCAATGGTGAGACCAACATGAGTGCTGTACAGTGTTACGTTCAATGTGAAGCTCCAGTCGTGGACAGAAAGAAAAGGGACTGAAATAAAGCAGTAGAAACATTGTGAATATCAGCCCACTGTTTCTTTGTTCATCCATGATAATAAATTGTAGGTTGAGGAGAGTAAGTAGTATAAAACTGGAAATATGAAGAAAACACATAGGGGTTTGACCTACTTCCATTGACAGCAAACCAATCACAAGCAGCTAGCACCCATATCTAAACATATGCCTGGGGAAAAACTAACTCTACACATGCAGGGAGGGAGGGAGGGGGAGGAAGGGAGGGAGGGGGGAGGAAGGGAGGGAGGGAAACACTGAGAAGAGATCTGCTTTAGCTGTACTAGAGAAGTGAAGACCTCTAGCCATGCAGGTTGGCATTTATGATGACTCATGTACTGGAAGCAGCTCTGCAGAGTGGTCACTAGCTGGCACAGCCACAAAACAAATCAAATCAAATTGTATTTGTCACATGCGCCGAATACCACAGGTGTAGACCTTACAGTGAAATGCTTGCTTACAAGCTCTTAACTAAAAATGCTTTAAGAAGTTAAGTAAAAAAAAAAAAAAAAAAGTGTTAACTTAAAAATAAATTAGTAAAAAATAGAAAATAGAAAATAAAAGTAACAAATAGTTAAACAGCAGCAATAAAATAACAAGCGAGGCTATATACAGGTGCTACCAGTACAGAGTCAATGTGAGGGGGCACCGGTTAGTTGAGGTAATTGAGGTAATATGTACATGTAGGCAGAGTTAAAGCGACTATGCATAGATTATCAACAGAGAGTAGCGGCAGTGTAAAAGAGGGGTCTGTGTAGCCCTTTGATTAGCTGTTCAGGAGTCTTATGGCTTGTGGGTAGAAACTGTTAAGAAGCCTTTTGGATCTAGACTTGGCGCTCCGGTATTGCTTGCCATGTGGTAGCAGAGAGAACAGTCTATGACTAAGGTGGCTGGAGTCTTTGAAATTTTTTAGGGCCTCCTCTGACATTGCCTGATATAGAGGTCCCGGATGGCAAGACGCTTGGCCCAAGTGATGTACTGGGCTGTACGCACAAAGTAATACAATCTGATTGAAATCTAACCCCTAACGTTAAACCTAACCTAAACCACGCTGCTAACCCTAATGCCTAACATGAACCTTAAATGAAGACCAAACATGCAAATGTTTGTTTTTATGAATTTTTATGATATAGCCTATTTTGACTTTTTGGTATTTGGTATTTTATTAGGATCCCCATTAGCTGTTGCAAAAGCAGCAGCTTCTCTTCCTGGGGTCCACACAAAACATGAAACATAATACAGAACATCAATAGACAAGAACAGCTCAAGGACAGAACTAAAAATTTTTTAAGGCAAACGTAGCCTACATATCAATGCACACACAAACTATCTTGGTCATATATTTGTTTTGTCGTGAGGCGTTGCTCTATCTGTTTTTTAAATCAAGTTTGCTGTTTATTTGAGAAATATGAGATGGAAGGAAGTTCCATGCAATTAGGGCTCTTTATAATACTGTACGCTTTCTTGAATTTGTTCTGGATTTGGGGACTGTGAAAAGACCCCTTGTGGCATGTCTGGTGGGATAAGTGTGTGTGTCAGAGCTGTGTGTAAGTTGACTATGCAAACAATTTGGTATTTTCAACACATTAATGTTTCTTATAAAAAGAAGAAGTGATGCAGTCAGTCTCTCCTCAACTCTTAGCTAAGAGAGACTGGCATGCATAGTATTTATATCAGCCCTCTGATTACAATTAAGAGCAAAACGTGCCGCTCTATTCTGTGCTAGCTGCAGCTTAACTAGGTCTTTCCTTGCGGCGCTGGACCACACGACCGGACAATAATCAAGATTAGACAAAACTAGAGCCTGCAGAACTTGCTTTTTGGAGTGTGGTGTCAAAAACGCAGAGCATCTCTTTATTACAGCCAGACCTCTCCCCATCTTTACAACCATTGAATCTATATGTTTTGCCCATGACAGTTTACAATCTAAAGTAACGCCAAGCAATTTAGTCTCCTCAACTTGTTCAACAGCCACACCATTCCTTACCAGATTCAGCTGAGGTCTAGAACTTAAGGAATGATTTGTACCAAATACAATGCTTTTAGTTTTAGAGATGTCCAGGACCAGTTTATTACCGGCCACCCATTCCAAAACAGACTGCAACTCTTTGTTAAGGGTTTCAGTGACTTCTTTAGCTGTGGTTGCTGATGTGCATATGTTTGAATCATCAGCATACATGGACACACATGCTTTGTTTAATGCCAGTGGCAGGTCATTGGTAAAATAGAAAAGAGTAGAGGGCTTAGAGAGCTGCCCTGCGGTACACCACACTTTACATGTTTGACATTAGAGAAGCTTTCATTAAAGAAAACCCTTTGAGTTCTATTAGATAGATAGCTCTGAATCCACGATATGGCAGAGGTTGAAAAGCCATAACACATATGTTTTTTCAACAACAGGTTATGGTCAATAATATCAAAGGCTGCACTGAAATTTAACAGTACAGCTCCCCCAATCTTCTTATTATCAATTTATTTCAACCAATCATCAGTCATTTGTGTCAGTGCAGTACATGTCGAGTGCCCTTCTCTATAAGCATGCTGAAAGTCTGTTGTTAATTTGTTTACAGAGAAATAGCATTGTATTTGGTCAAACACAATTTTTTCCAACAGTTTGCTAAGAGCTGGCAGCAAGCTTATAGGTCTGCTGTTAGAACCAGTAAAGGCTGCTTTACCACTCTTGGGTAGCAGAATGACTTTGGCTTCCCTCCAGGCCTGAAGACAAAGACTTTCCTCTAGGCTCAGATTAAAAATATGACAAATAGGAGTGGCAATATAGTCAGCTACCATCCTCAGTAGCTTTCCATCTAAGTTGTCAATGCCAGGTTTGTCATTATTAATCGATAACAATCATTTTTCCCACCTCTCCCACACTAACTTTACAAATTTCAAACTTGCAATGCTTTTCTTTCATTATTAGTTTTTTTTATGCATGAACACAATTGCTCACCATTCGTCGTTGGCATTTTCTGCCTAAGTTTGCCCACATTTCCAATGAAATAATCATTAAAATAATTGGCAACATCAGCTAGCCCATCTAGCGGAAACCGCTCAGTTCTGCCTCCAGGGCATTACTGATGACATTAAACTTAAAAATGCTCTTAGGGACTTCTCCACCTCCAGATGCATGCTCCCCACTCTCCTATTTTCTCTCTTCTCTCCATCACTTGAGTTTTTCTTTAGTTGTACAGTGCACATTATTTTAGTGTCCAGTCAGATCTTTCAGTTTATTTGTTTTTTTGTAAAGACATACTGGCAGTGAAAAGGAGTGATGGTATGGAGAGAGGTGGGTGGTTTGTAGTGTGTATTGTCAGGCAGTTGGGATCTCTAGGTGGCGGCGGTGGTGGTGGTGGGGGCTGGCTGCCTGGGGGAGCCAGGGCTGTGGATCAGGTTCCTGGGCCAGCTGTCTCAAGTGCAGTGAGACCCTGACAGACAGAGCAGGATAATAGGAACAGGAGATCTGTAACACGAGCCTCATATCTACAAAATCAACTCCACGGTCACAACTCTTGGCTTTGGATCCACCACACACACACGCACGCACGCACGCACGCACGGTGTGTGTGTGTGTGTGTGTGTGTGTGTGTGTGTGTGTGTGTGTGTGTGTGTGTGTGTGTGTGTGTGTGTGTGTGTGTGTGTGTGTGTGTGTGTGTGTGTGTCACACAAATCTAATATGTCTAGTTGAGTGAGCATATTAATTCATCTAAAAGTGGAAGGTGCTTATTGCAAAACAGTCTAATCTCTGGAATTATGTCTGGGCAAACAAGCCCCTTCCTCATCTCCCTCTCCCATGCCTCTGTGCCAAAGGACCAGGGTCAGGTTAAGGTTGGCACTGAGGTGAAACACCCTCGACTCGTCTGGACTATGGTCACCATGCGGTCATCACGCCCAATGCACTGTGTTTGTGTCACCTATGGATCTGCAGGGGTGAAGGAGACCACAAGGTGTAAATGTATTCTCTAAGTGTTGCACTGTATAGCCTAGCCTGGTGGCTCGCTCTGTACAGTGTTTACACACTGGATGGATGGGACTGGATGTGACGTGGAAAGGTTGAGTCAAACAACCATGTTGATAACCATGTTATCATGTTTGGTTCAAGTGGATAAGCTTTGAGACCCTTCTGTCACTCGTAGGGTTGCAAAATTACCGATAATTTATAAAAATTTCCAGAATCTTCAGTAATTTTGATCATTTACAGAAAATATATGGCAACCTATGGTAACTTTGTTAATTTATGAATATATACAGCACCAGTCAAACATTTGGACACACCTAGTCATTCAAGGATTACATTTTATTTTTACTATTTTCTACGTTGTAGAATAATAGTGAAGACATCAACAATATGAAATAACACATATGGAATCAGGTAGTAACCAAAAAAGTGTTAAACAAATCCAAATATATGTTGTATTTTTTCACACTCTTAGCATTCTCTCAACCAACTTCACCTGGAATGCTTTTCCAACAGTATTGAAGAGTTCCCACATATGCTGAGCACTTGTTGGCTGCTTTTCCTTCACTCTGCGGTCCAACTCAAACCAAACCATCTCAATTGGGATGAGGTTGGGTGATTGTGGAGGACAGGTCATCTGATGCAGCACTCCATCACTCTCCTTCTAGGTCAAATAGCCCTTACACAGCCTGAAAGTGTGTTGAGTCATTTTCCAGTTGAAAAATAAATTATAGTCCCACTAAGCGCAAACCAGATGGGATGGCGTACCATTGCAGAATGCTGTGGTAGCCATGCTGGTTCAGTGTGCCTTGAATTCTAAATAAATCACTGATAGTGTCACCAGCAAAGCACCCCCACACCATCACACCTCCTCCATGCTTCACGGTGGGAACCACACATGCAGAGACATTCTGTTCACCTACTCAATGTCTCACAAAGACACGGCGGTTGGAACATAAAATCAAAAATTTGGACTCATCAGACCAAAGGACAGATTCCCACCAGTCTAATGTAAATTTACTTGTGTTTCTTGGCTCAACCAATACTTTTCTTCTTATTGGTGTCCTTTAGTAGTGCTTTCTTTGCAGCAATTTGACCTTGAAGGCTTGATTCACACAGTCTCCTCTGAACAGTTGATGTTGAGATATGTATGTTACTTGAACTCTGTGAAGCATTTATTTGGGCTGTAATTTCTGAGTTGCAGTTAACTCAAATGAATTTATCCTCTGCAGCAGAGGTATCTCTTGGTCTTCCTTTTTATGTGGCGGTCCTCATGAGAGCCAGTTTCATCATAGCACTTGATGGTTTTTGCGACTGCACTTGAAGAAACCTTAAAAGTTCTAGACATTTTCCATATTGACTGACCTTCATGTCTTAAAGTAATGATGGACTGTCGTTTGACTTTGCTTATTTGAGCTGTTCTTGCCATGATATGGACTTGGTCTTTTACCAAATAGGGCTGTCTTCTGTTGTCCATCAGTTTCTAATAGAAATCATCTAAAAATCATCTAATCAACAATTGGATTATTCTCAATTAACTCTGTAACTCTTCCACCAGTTTGTCGTCAAAACATTGACAACAAATACATATTGACATAATAAAACAAATAAAAGTGTGTGAAGAAATATATAAAGGATATTTCAAGCTGAAATTATTTATCCAGGCAAGTCAGTTAAGAACAAATTCTTATTTAAAATGACGGCCTACCCCGGCCAAACCCTATGGGACTCCCAATCACAGCCAGTTGTGATACAGCCTGGAATCGAACAAGTGTCTGTAGTGACTCCTTTAGCACTGAGATGCAGTGACTTAGACATATTAAAAACCAACAGTATTCACTAAGTTGATGGTTTATATTAAGGATAATGTTTTACAGCGTCATCATTCTATTTTATTCTTTTAAAATCATAAATTATTATTTCATTTATTTTACATGTGATCAGGCCATACAGAGAGCCAGAGATAATACCAGACACTTGTGATAATATGAAGTACCCAAAAGGGCCACTAGATGTCTTGTGATAAATTGCATACAATTCTTGAAAGTTATGGGTATTTTACTGGAAACTTTTGTTTACCAGTAAACTGACAGAATGTTGGTAACTTCCCCTTGCAATCCTAGTTACAATCAGTAGAGTTGATGTTCAGCCATGCAGCCAGGCAGCTCCAGGATTCTCCTCTCTGGGTGGATCTTTAATCATTTGTACAAAATGACATGGAACATAGGCCTACATGTCTTTTTCTCTCTCTCTCTCTCTCTCTCTCTCTCTCTCTCTCTCTCTCTCTCTCTCTCTCTCTCTCTCTCTCTCTTTCTTTCCCTCCTTTATTTCTGTCATGGAAATAATCAGTTTAGCTGTGACATGCTGTTTACTGTGGTTTTGCAGAATTCCTTGTCAATATTCAATTTATTTACACAACACACACTGGAAAAGATTAAAGGAATGTGTATTAGATTATCAAAGGCACGGAAGCAACCAGACAGTGAGGTTAAATCATAATAAGATATTCAAGCAATTACAGTGGATTATTGAAGTTGTTTGGCTCACGCTATGCTGTTATACCCATGTTATTGACACATATTACTGACTGACTATGAGACTAAGGATTCCAATGGATTCCATTGGCATGTCAAATATGGGTCTGTATTAAGTTTCATGGAAAATATAGCCAGTGTATAATAGCTTGTGACCCACGATAATCCATCAGAATCCTATTTAAAGTGGAACAAAAATGATAAATGAGAGAAATAAAGGATAAAAGAATGAAATATGTACAGATGAAATCAAAACACACAGGAATCCCATTAGCAAAAACACAAAAGCAGTTTTCTCTACATGTTTTCTCCTGAAGGGTAGCTTTGCTTTAACTGAGGTTTCTACAGGCCCAAACACTATTCCCTGTTTGGAACTTGACAACAATGTCAAATAACAGCAGTGGTCTTACTGAATCAAGCACGCTAATCTTTCACTAAAAGTAATTAGAGTACCAGATATCACACACTAACTATTTGATTGGAAAGTGGCTGAGGACTAGTACTGTAGCAACAGAGGGCAGGGAGGCTGGGGGTAAGAGGTGGTTGTGCCTGACTGCATCACACGTCACACTTTGGGAAAGTGGCTCTTTTATCTACCCCTAACCCAGAGCCTGATATACTGTAGGACCCCACAACCTCTACCCCCAGCTTCTCTTCCCTCTGTCTTCAGTCTGTCCCTGTCCTCCTTCGCCCTCCGCTGTCTCTCATCATCTCTCCCATTCTCCTCCACTCTCTTGACCATTTCCTCCATCCTCTCGCTTTCCCCTGACATGGACCTGTCTATTCCTCTCTCCCCTCTCTAACCCCTGGGCATGACGCACCCATATCTGTCTCGTCCCCTGTCCCTCCCTCCCTCACCTCCACTTAAACATCCACGTCTACTCTTCCTCTCTTTCTCCTATCCGCTCCCTTTCTCCACCTTCTCCTCTACTCCTCCTGTTCTCACCCCTGTGACAGCACATTGACCCCGGAACGCTAGGGTATACCCAATTACTCGCTGGACAAACCATGAATATGTACTCAATTCTGGACATATTCCTTAGTGCTATTAAAGTTAACCAACGATAAACCAAGTGAATGCTTATGCTGGCGTGGGCTCAAACTAGGCCTAATAATGTCTGATTGTAGATGGGGGAGGGCTAGGGGTTTGCGCTAGTTGGTGCGGAGGGGTGTGGAGGATTGTGTGTAAACAGCCTGCGTAAGGGCATTATTTTTAAATCCTGCTTACTGAAGGCTTAAAGGTAACATTGAACGGCATTACAGCAAAGTAGTAATACTGTTATTGTGCGAAAGGTTCAAAAGTTCACGTTGAGGTCTCGTCGACCCAAACCCCGATGTCCACCGGAAATAGTGCTGCCTAGATGAATTCACTGATCATCCCTTCCCAGCAAAAGAGCTGGAACAGTGAGCGTGCTTTCAGAGGTGGCTGGCTTAGCTGCTAGGGCGCTGGAACACTGAACACTGCCTCTCTGAAGCCCTCTTCCACTGGGGTCAGGGGTCATTCACACGTTGCTGTATGAGGACAGACACAGCAAGGCTTTGATTATACCTGATTAAACACTATAACTGGGAGCGTATTAGCAGTACAATACCATTTAGATAAAGACGTTCTCTTTTCCCACGGTCAGACAGCACTACAACAAATCCATGTTTACAAACTCACAGGGGTGTCAAGTCTCGACTAAAATGAAGATTGGGAACTTACTTACATGAGTGGCAGTTTAAATGTATAGTTACTGCTAGTTTCTAGGGCATGCAATACTCCAATTTACAGTGATCTGTATTTCCTCAGCAAATAGGCAGTGTTTCTACTTTTAATATGTTGCTTGGTAATACAGTGACAGATGAGCAGAGTGATGGAGGGGATTAGGTGTCCATGGTTACTCTGTTTTGTCCCAGTTGCCCTGCTGGATGTGGTAGAGAGGTCAGAGAAGAGAGGGACCAACTACACAGAGAGAGGTAGACAGAAGGGGAGCAGGAGGGAGAGTGGGAAGAAAAGAGTGTATCACTTCTAGCCCCACCTCTAGCCCCACCTCTAGCCCCAGCTCTATCCCCACCTTTAGCCCCATCTCTAGGCCCACCTCTAGCCCCA
>QNTS01004825.1:42558-54133 GCA_003317085.1 Hucho hucho
CCGTACCCAGAAATCTGCTCCTTTCACTATCTGGTCCGAAAATACTAGACGACCAGTCCTTTTAGCCTTTAGCCGTACCCTTATCCTACTCCTCCTCTGTTCCTCTGGTGATGTGGAGGTTAATCCAGGCCCTGCAGTGCCTAGCCCCACTCCCACTCCCCAGGCGCTATCATTTGTTGACTTCTGTAACCGTAAAAGCCTTGGTTTCATGCATGTTAACATTAGAAGCCTCCTCCCTAAGTTTGTTTTATTCACTGCCCTAGCACACTCTGCCAACCCGGATGTCCTAGCCGTGTCTGAATCCTGGCTTAGGAAGACCACCAAAAACCCTGAAATTTCCATCCCTAACTATGACATTTTCCGACAAGATAGAACTGCCAAAGGGGGAGGTGTTGCAATCTACTGCAGAGATAGCCTGCAGAGTTCTGTCTTACTACCCAGGTCTTTACCCAAACAATTCGAGCTTCTACTCTTAAAAATCCACCTTTCCAGAAACAAGTCTCTCACCATTGCCACTTGCTATAGACCACCCTCTGCCCCCAGCTGTGCCCTTGACACCATATGTGAACTGATCGCCCCCCATCTATCTTCAGAGCTTGTGCTGCTAGGTGACCTAAACTGGGACATGCTTAACACCCCGGCCATCCTACAATCTAAGCTTGATGCCCTCAATCTCACACAAATTATCAATGAACCCACCAGGTACAACCCCAAAACATAGGCACCCTCATAGATATCATCCTAACCAACTTGCCCTCTAAATACACCTCTGCTGTTTTCAACCAAGATCTCACTGCCTCATTGCCTGCATCCGTAATGGGTCTGCAATCAAACGACCACCCCTCATCACTGTCAAACGCTCCCAAAACACTTCAGCGAGCAGGCCTTTCTAATCGACCTGGCCCGGGTATCCTGGAAGGATATTGACCTCATCCTGTCAGTAGAGGATGCCTGGTCATTCTTTAAGAGTGCCTTCCTCACCATCTTAAATAAGCATGCTGATTTCCAAAAATGCAGAACCAGGAACAGATATAGCCCTTGGTTCACTCCAGACTTGACTGCACTTGACCAGCACAAAAAAATCCTGTGGCGGACTGCATTGGCATCGAATAGCCCCCGCGATATGCAACCTTTCAGGAAAGTCAGGAACCAATATACACAGGCAGATTAGGAAAGCTAAGGCTAGCTTTTTCAAGCAGAAATGTGCATCCTGTAGCACAAACTCAAAAAAGTTCTGGGACACTGTAAAGTCCATGGAGAATTAGAGCACCTCCTCCCAGCTGCCCACTGCACTGAAGATAGGAAATACTGTCACCACCGACAAATCCACTATAAATCTGGACCCCTACAAATCAGCCGGGCTAGACAATCTGGACCCTCTCTTTCTAAATTGATCTGCCAAAATTGTTGCAACCCCTATTACTAGCCTGTTCAACCTTTCTTTCGTATCGTCTGAGATTCCCAAAGATTGGAAAGCTGCCGCGGTCAACCTCCTCTTCAAAGGGGGTGACACTCTAGACCCAAACTGCTACAGACCTATATCTATCCTACCCTGCCTTTCTAAGGTCTTCGAAAGCCAAGTTAACAAACAGATTACCAACCATTTTGAATCCCACCATACCATTTCCGCTATGCAATCTGGTTTCAGAGCTGGTCATGGGTGCACCTCAGCCACACTCAAGGTTCTGAACGATATCACAACTGCTATCGATAAGAGACATTACTGTGCAGCCGTATTCATTGACCTGGCCAAGGCTTTCGACTCTGTCAATCACCTGATTCTTTTGGCAGACTCAACAGCCTTGGATTCTCAAATGATTGCCTCGCCTGGTTCACCAACTACTTCTCTGATAGAGTTCAGTGTGTCAAATCGGAGGGCCTGTTGTCCGGACCTCTGGCAGTCTCTATGGGGGTGCCACAGGGATCAATTCTAGGACCGACTCTCTTCTCTGTATACATCAATGATGTCGCTCTTGCTGCCGGTGATTCTCTGATCCACCTCTACGCAGACGACACCATTCTGTATACTTCTGGCCCTTCTTTGGACACTGTGTTAACTTCTAGCGATTGGTTAGTCAAAATGCAATAATACCTGCATACTGTCAATCACTGAGATTAATTATGTGCGTTGTGGTATATGGCCAATATTTGACTGATTTGATTTGAGTTATGTGCGTTGCTGCCTTAGGGGGCAGCGGGGCGCTAGCGGGCCACTCCCGACACTACCCGGTGAAATGCAAGGCGCCAAATTCAAAATCCAAAAGTTAAATTATTAAACATGCATCAATATACAAGTGTTGCATAGTCATCAAAAGCTCTGCTTCTTGGCAATATCACAGCGTTGTCAGATTTCAAAAAGGCTTTACGGCGAAAGCACTACATTTGATTGTTATTTTTCCCATTACCATAAATTCATAAGCCATCACGGTTCACACATAACACATTTCACAGCGAAAACAAATCAATTACCTTTTGAAGAACTTCTGCTGAGGGCTTCCCAAGTGTCCAACGAAGACAATCCATGGTTCTTTTGTTAGAAAAAGTAATGTATTATATCCATAAATCTCCGTTTGGTTGGCGCGTTATAATGAGAAAATACAGCCTCCACTCGTCCATTGAAACGTGAAGAGAACTCGTTCAACTTATACCTATAAACTTGTCCAAGAACAATCAAACATAATTGTAAATGTATCCTTAGGAACACTTTTATGTATATATTGTATAATATTTCAACCGGAATATAAACTGGGTGATAAGAAAGGAAAAAACCACAGAGTGCGCCAGCCGGGAACGCGCATTTTCTTCTATTGACATCTGTGTGGCCACTTCCTTATTCGTCTTCTTCTACAATCTTAAAGCAGCTAAAAAGAATCAAAACAGCATCACTACTCTGGACGGTTCTGACTTAGAATATGTGGACAACTACAAATACCTAGGTGTCTGGCTAGACTGTAAACTCTCCTTCCAGACTCATATTAAGCATCTCCAATCCTAAATTAAATCTAGAATTGGCTTCCTATTTCTCAAAAAAGCCTCCTTCACTCACGCTGCCAAACATACCCTCGTAAAACTGACTATCCTACCGATCCTTGACTTCGACGATGTCATTTACAAAATAGCCTCCAACACTCTACTCAGCAAATTGGATGCAGTCTATCACAGTGCCATCCGTTTTGTCACCAAAGCCCCAAATACTACCCACCACTGCGACCTGTATGCTCTCGTTGGCTGGCCCTCGCTTCATATTCGTCGCAAAAATCACAGAAGCTGGAGACTCATATGTCCCTCACTATCTTTAAGCATCAGCTATCAGAGCACCTCACTGATCACTGCACCTGTACATAGTCCATTTGTAAATAGCCCATCCAACTACCTCATCCCCATACTGTTATTAATTTTTATTTAATTTTTTGCTCTTTTGCACCCCAGTATCTCTACTCGCACACTCATCTTCTGCACATCTATCACTCCAGTGTTTAATTGCTATATTGTAATTATTTTGCCACTATGGCCTATTTATTGCCTTACCTCGCTTATCCTACCTCATTTGCACACACTGTATATATACTTTTTCTATTGTATTATTGACTATATGTTTGTTTATTCCATGTGTAACTCTACGTTGTTGTTTGTGTCGCACTGCTTTGCTTTATCTTGGCCAGGTTGCAGTTGTAAATGAGAACCTGTCTCAACTAGCCTACCTGGTTAAATGAAGGTGAAATAAAATAAATACAAATAAATGTCGGCCTTCTGCTTCTGCGGTGGAAGGTGGCCTAGCTACAGCTGTGTTTGTCTGAACATGAGACATCCCGAAAATTGTTTTTTTCTCACGAAAATGTCTGTAGTGTACAAACAGTTTTGCAAACTAATATGACCCCACTATGGAAAGAGGACTCTCACTACCACGATGGTGTTCTCCATTTTGCTCTACGGCCCCCACAAGTGTCATGGGACTAAATGTAACTGGGACTAAATGTAACCGGTACAAAATTAATGGAAGTATGTTTCCAAAAAAAACAACTATTTCCTGAGATGTCTTATATCTCCTAGATATAGAACAGAAACGTTAAAACTTTATTCCTTATGATTTATTTGTTTACTGTCTTGTTTGCCATTCATGAATGTGTTATTCAATGCGTTTCTATATTGTAGTAAAGGTGAAACACGTAGTAGTAAAGCCCAAATCAAATATTTTATCAAATATTTCAAAACAATCTAAATCACATATCTAAATGATCCATAGTAGGACCATCTTAAAACAATTCCAGATGGAAGTTATATCTTAGGGATGTTTTCACCGTTCTGCAACTTGCTCACATACAGTACCAGTCAAAGTTTGGACACACCTACTCATTCAAGGGATTTTCTAAATGTGTTATATTTTCTACATTGTAGAATAATAGTGAAGACATCAAAACTATGAAATAACACATATGGAATCATGTAGTAACCAAAAAAGTGTACAAATCAAATTACATTTGAGATTCTTCAAAGTAGCCACCTTTTGCCTTGATGACAGCTTTGCACTGATGACAACGTTGACATGACAATGTTTTCTAAAGTTATTGTGATCATCATCACTCTCTGTCTCTCCCACACACACACACACACACACACACACACACACACACACACACACACACACACACACACACACACACACACACACACACACACACACACACACACAAATGTGAAAACGTTAGCTAGCTAGCTGGCTACCACAGGTAAACCTAGAATTTACCGTGGATTAGCCAGAGAGCCCCCTTAAACTACCTAATGACCCAATGAACAATGTAATAATGTGGTTAATGTGTTGTTTTTTTTATACACTGGCATTATAACCCCCACCTTGACAGATGGTAGGGGGTCCTGTTAGTACAGTGGATATTATATTCTGGAGTGAATACCATTATCTCAAATGTTAGGAACTGAATTAAATCAGACTTTCACGGGTCATGCAGACGTTAGACATCAAATGCTATTGGTCACAAACACATATTCAGCAGATGTTATTGTGGGTGTAGCGAAAACGCTCGTGTTCCCAGCTCCAACAGTGCAGTAGTATTTAAATAGTCTCACTGTGAGCTGGGAGGTCATCCAGTTGTATTGGATGGACTTGTTGCCAAAATAATAATAAAAAAATTACGTGTTGAGACATTCAACAAGGTGTTAGTAAGGATTTCAGTCGCCCCCCTTCGGGTTCATTTATGGCCTTTATCACCCTTCATATGTGTGTTTGTGTGTTGTTTTGGTGTTAGAAAGTTCTTTGTTGTTGTGTTTCTGTGCTGCCATAGTAACGATGTCTAGCGATGACTGATGTGCGTGTGAAATGATAACACACAGAGTAGCCAGGACAAACACACTTTCACGATTTCACTACTTTCATCAAAATCAATCAATCATAGCACATTTTTTGTGGGGCTCAGTCAATAGTTTTTACATAATAAAGTAGAAACATATTGTTAAAAATGCCGTTTATATTCCTGAAACATGAATTGTAAATTATACTGTTGTTCCTATTTTAACTATAGCTGAGTGTCAAAAACAAACAACCATTAACATGCTGAAATAAGATGTGATATTTTGAAGACCAAGACTCCCTACACATTCATGTGTCACACTTGTGATCAGATAACTTGTGTTTTGCTAAATGAGTACCTTATAAACTGCACAAGCACCAACATTTACCAAGCGGTCACTCCAGACTGAACCGTTTATGCTCTTCTGTCGATGGATGAGAACCTGTTGTATCCATTTACAGTTTTTCCCAATTGTTTAAACACTAAAATTGGAACATGAAACGCAATCACCGAAACCTGAAACTCATGTAACAAATTCCTAAATCAAGTCTGCAAAATTGCAAGCACAATTCCTGCTTTACACTCAGTTTTCAATTCTATATCACACATTTTGCAAAACACCACACACTGTTCTCTACATTAGCCAAAACATTCAAAATTAAAATATATTTAGTCCCTTTGGAAAGCAAAGCCAATCACAATGCCAAGCTCTGTATACCAATTGGCAAAACCCACTCCTCACAGGTGTAAACACTAGTCGCTGAATTGTTCACTTAGATATCAGAGCTTTGGCACTATAAAAGGCCACAGATGAGCTCTCCTGTTTTGGAGGAAAATGGAAGTCAATGGTGAAGCAAGAGCTAGAGTAAGAGGAGGAGGAAGAGGAAGGACAGTTGTCTTAGGTGAGATCAGGGCCACATTGGCTGAACATGTGCTCAATCATGGATTGGTTGAGGGAGGCTGGGCAGAGAGTTCAGCCCAACCTGAGCCGCTACACGGTTGCATCTATCATCTGTACATTCAGAAATGACAACGGGTAAGTTACCTACCATCTACACTATGCTCTTTATGTATGTATACAGTAGTATACTGTAGTCCGACATATCAGTAGGCCTACAGTTGAAGACGGACGCTTACATACATTAAGGTTGGAGTGATTAAAACTCGTTAATCAACCACTCTACAGATTTCTTGTTCACAAACTATAGTTTTGGCAAGTCGGTTAGGACATCTATGTTGTGCATGGCACAAGTAATTTTTCCAACAATTGTTTACAGACAGATTATTTCACTTACAATTCACTGTATCACAATTCCAGTAGGTCAGAAGTGCCTTTAAACAGCTCGGAAAATTCCCGAAAATGATGTCATGGCGTTAGAAGCTTCTGATAGGCTAATTGACATCATTTGAGTCAATTGGATGTGTACCTGTGGATGTATTTCAAGGCCTACCTTCAAACTCAGTGCCTCTTTGCTTGACATCTTGGGAAAATCAAAAGAAATCAGGCAAGACCTCAGAATTATTTTTTTAGACCTCTGCAAGTCTGGTTCATCCTTGGGAGCAATTTCCAAACGCCTGAAGGTACCACGTTCATCTGTACAAACAATAGTACGCAAGTATAAACAACATGGGACCACGCAGCAGTCATACCGCTCAGGAAGGAGACGTGTTCTGTCTCCTAGAGATGAATGTACTCTGGTGCAAAAAAGTGCAAATCAATCCCAGAACAACAGCAAAGGACCTTGTGAAGATTCTGGAGGAAACAGGTACAAAAGTATCTATATCCACAGTAAAACAAGTCCTATATCGACATAACCTGAAAGGCCGCTCAGCAAGGAAGAAGCCACTGCTCCAAAACCGCCATAAAAAATCTGGTCTGATGAAACAAAAATAGAACTGTTTGGCCATTATGACCATAGTTATGTTTGGAGGAAAAAGGGGGAGGCTTGCAAGCCTAAGAACACCATCCCAACCGTGAAGCACGAGGGTGGCAGCATCATGTTGTGGGGGTGCTTTGCTGCAGCAGGGACTGGTGCACTTCACAAAATAGATGGCATCATGAGGGAGGAAGCAACATCACAAGACATCAGTCAGGAAGTTAAAGCTTGGTCACAAATGGGTCTTCCAAATGGACAATGACCCCAAGCATACTTCCAAAGTTGTGGCAAAATGGCTTAAGGACAACAAAGTCAAAGTATTGGAATGGCCATCACAAAGCCCTGACCTCAATCCTATAGAAAATATGTGGGCATAACTGAAAAAGCGAGCAAGGAGGCCTACAAACCTGACTCAGTTACACCAGCTCTGTCAGGAGGAATGGGCCAAAATTCACCCAACTTATTGTGGGAAGCTTGTGGAAGGCTACCCGAAACGTTTGACCCAAGTTAAACATTTTATAGGCAATGCTACGAAATACTAATTGAGTATATGTAAACTTCTGACCCACTGGGAATGTGATGAAAGAAATGAAAGCTGAAAGAAATCATTCTCTTTACTATTATTCTGACATTTCCCATTCTTAAAATAAAGTGGTGATCCTAACTGACCTAAAACAGGGAATTTTTACTAGGATTAAATTTCAGGAATTGTGAAACTGAGTTTAAATGTTTTTGGCTAAGGTGTATGTAAACTTCCGACTTCAACTATATGTTGCTCAGTGATTGTTGGCCAATGTTACAGTAATGTAATTTCATATTGAAAGATTTTATATTTTAGCTTACTGAAACCAATCATATTTGTGGATCTTCTGCAGAACTGAGAGACGGCCAGGCCATGGTGGAAGACACCGGCTGTTCACACCAGAAAAGGAGACCGCTATTGTGAAGATGGTGGTGGCAAAAAATATCATTACACTACGAGAAATCCTGAACCACATAAATGCAGACAACACAATTTTCAATAACATTCACCAGGTGGGCTTGTCTACATTGGATCATGTGTTACAGCGCATCCGAATCCGGATGAAACAGGTCTACAGGGTCCCATTTGAGCGAAACTCAGAGAGGGTTAAAGAACAGCGCCATGAATATGTGCAAGTAAGTACTAAACTGTGAATTTACTATCATATCAGCACTGTATAGACACATTACAGTACTGTAACCCAGTGTATTGTGCCTCACCATATTGACTGCTTTAGGTCTATGTCACATATTGTCTTGTTGTCTGTTTCAGAGAGTCTTGGAGCTGGATGCCACTGCAATTCAGCATGTTTATATTTACATTGATGAGGCTGGCTTCAACCTGGCCAAAAGAAGGGGACGGAACATTATTGGCCACCGTGCCATTGTGAATGTCCCTGGACAGCGTGGAGGGAATATCACCATGTGCACAGCCATTAGCCAGCAAGGCGTCCTCCATCACCATGCCAACCTTGGTCCCTACAACACCGCCCCTCTCATCACATTCCTGGACACACTACATGGCACCTCATTCCAGCCGAGCAGAGGAGTGGACCAGAGCAGCCCAGGTATGTTGTCATCTGGCACAACGTGGGTTTCCACAGGGCTGCTCTGGTCCGCAACTGGTTCATCGACCACCCACATTTTATTGTTCTATACCTCCAACCATATTCCACATTCCTAAACTCAACTGAAGAGTTTTTTTTGGCATAGCGATAGAAGGTGTATGGCCGTCATCCCCTCGCACGCATGCCTCTTCTCCAGGCAATGGAGGATGCATGTGGTGTAGTTGATGTGGGGCTTTCGGTGGCTGGATTCGTCACTCCAGAAGATTCTTTCCCCGCTGTTTAGAGTACATTGCTTGTGATGTAGATGAGGTGCTGTGGCCAGACCAAAATAGTAGGCAGGATGCAGCCTAATGTATTTTTTCTTACATTTTGCATGTGTTTTTGTCTTTGTGTTTAGAGTTTTGAAAGAATGAGCCACTTTCATTTTTTATTTTTGTACAGAAAACCCTTTATCTTACTGAATTTGTAACCTAGTTTTCTCCTGTTGGGTATGGAACGTGTTACACACAAAACACAAGTGTTAAAAAATACTGCAGTTTGGAAATAAATGACAGTGTTTTTGTTATTGTATTGCATTTGTGCATGTTTATTTATGTATATTTGAGTAGGTATACATTACTGTAACATTCTTTTACAACCGGCTACAGTGTAACACTGAAAATGCAAAGGCATTAACCTACTGATGGGATATTCATAGTAGTGTTTGTGTTGAGCACATCAGTGTGTTGTTGATTGGTAGACAGATCTAGTCATATGACGCGTCTGTCATTTTGATGCAAAAAAAAAACATTTTGGAAAGAGAGAAAACCGTTTTGAATGCAGTGTTTTGCTTTTGCTAGAGATTTGTAGAGTTTAGCATTTTGTGGTTTTGTGTTTAGAGTTTAGGGAAAATGTCCCAAAGATTCAGCAAACGTGTGTAAACAATTGAGGAAAACTGTAAACAACTTATCTCTGTCAGAAAATGTATTTTGGTAGATGGCCAACAGGGAAAAAGATGGGAGAAGAGCCCAATGGTCTGAAAATGACAGCTGTGTTCTAAATCCCTATCGAGGCTGGCGCATGTGAGGAAAAATACTGGTACTTAACCAAAGATATTGATGTGTTTCAAGCAATCGATTTTGTGAGATTGTGATGACAGTAAACTTTTATACAAACATCACTAATCTGAAGCAACAAGGACGTGTATTTCCTGTAATTCTTGTGCGGCGAAAACTTTAGTCTGTATCATTTAGTAACATGTTTATGATGATAATACACTGCATGGAGTACACTCACAAATTTTTACAACAATGACATCTATTTCTTCCTACTTTAATAACTTTTCATGTTCAAAATGGTGCACTCTCCTCAAACAACAGCATGGTATTATGGTATGGTAAATGCTCCTAAGCACAAATGAACCAGGCGCTCTAGACTAGAGCTTCCATAGGGCCTGTGCAGCAGGCTGAACGCTCTAGACTAGAGCTTCCATAAGGCCTGTGCAGCAGGCCGAATGCTCTAGACTAGAGCTTCCATAGGGTCTGTGCAGCAGGCTGAACGCTCTAGACTAGAGCTTCCATAGGGTCTGTGCAACAGGGTGAACGCTCTAGACTAGAGCTTCCATAGGGTCTGTGCAGCAGGGTGAATGCTCTAGACTAGAGCTTCCATAGGGTCTGTGCAGCAGGGTGAATGCTCTAGACTAGAGCTTCCATGGGGTCTGTGCTGCAGGGTGAACGCTCTAGACTAGAGCTTCCATGGGGTGTGTGCAGCAGGGTGAATGCTCTAGACTAGAGCTTCCATAGGGTATGTGCATTAGGGTGAACGCTCTAGACTAGAGCTTCCATGGGGTCTGTGCAGCAGGGTGAATGCTCTAGACTAGAGCTTCCATAGGGTCTGTGCAGCAGGGTGAACGCTCTAGACTAGAGCTTCCATATGGTCTGTGCAGCAGGGTGAACGCTCTAGACTAGAGCTTCCATAGGGTCTGTGCATTACGGTGAACGCTTGATGTGTCTACACAGAGCTAACGCTGCAGAACGGCTCTGAGTGCTGCTAAAACACAGTGTGACCACAAACACTCCATCTATCAACCATAACCATCACTGATGGAAAGGAGAAGAAAGGAGGATCAGTGCTATCTTTGGGTGGCAGCCCAGACCTCGAAGTGACTCTTCTTATCAACACTATATGAAAAAGGTTTTATTGTCCTCTCCAGAATTCTGTCTTATTTACATTGGTCCTCATCCCTCTCACAAGCCTTTAGATGCTGTGACACCCTGTAGAGATTGGGTTTGGTGGAATCGCTTGATTTGTCAATGGTGGTTGGTTTATAGTTGAAAGAGGTATACCTTCAGATGTTATAAATGGAATGAAATGCCTTTGTTCTCTCTCTTATCCTGTTTCCAGTCCATGGAGGAATGTTGATCGATCAATTCTCATCTCCTAGGCTACTACGCCTCTGGCCTGGTAAGCATCTGTTTGTTCATGGTTTGTCCTGTAAGTTAACCTGAGGATCTACATGCCTAGAAATATGCTTTGTTAATGTCAGTCTCTCAAGGCACAATTATACAGAACGGGGGGATGTAGAGAAGAGGAAAGACTGAGAGAGGGATAGATGTGTGGGGGGGTGGGGGGGGGTGTAGGCATTGAACATTTTTCTTTACAACACTTAAGGTTTCATGACAACCTGACCTGACCTGACCTGAGATGGAGGATTCTTTCTTAGAGGATTCTTGCCATGTACTGCACTGGGTTTTGTGTGTGTGCCCAGTGTGATGGCTCACCGCTCATCGTCCCCACCCACTCCGCCCTCCCTACCCACTCAGCCCTC
>QNTS01004825.1:67840-88820 GCA_003317085.1 Hucho hucho
TGTGATGTGTTGTGTTCTGTTGTGTTGTGTTGTGATGTGTTCTGTTGTGATGTGTTGTGTTCCGTTGTGTTGTGATGTGTTCTGTTGTGCTGGGATGTGTTGTGATGTGTTCTGATGTGATGTGTTGTGTTCTGTTGTGTTGTGATGTGTTCTGTTGTGCTGGGATGTGTTGTGTTCCGTTGTGTTGTGATGTGTTCTGTTGTGCTGGGATGTGTTGTGATGTGTTCTGATGTGATGTGTTGTGTTCCGTTGTGATGTGTTCTGTTGTGTTGTGATGTGTTGTGTTCCGTTGTGATGTGTTCTGTTGTGCTGGGATGTGTTGTGATGTGTTGTGTTCTGATGTGTTGTGTTGTGATGTGTTGTGTTCTGTTGTGTTGTGATGTGTTGTGATGTGTTCAGTTGTGATGTGTTGTGATGTGTTCTGTTTTGTTATGTTGTGATGTGTTGTGTTTTGTTCTGTTGTGTTGTGATGCGTTCTGTTGTGTTGTGATGTGTTGTAATGTGTTGAGTTGTGTTGTGTTGTGTTGTGATGTGTTCTGTTGTGATGGGTTGTCATTTGTTGTGTTGTGTTGTGTTGTGATGTGTTGTGATGTGTTGTGTTGTGAGGTGTTTTGTTCTGTTGTTTTGTGGTGTGTTGTGATGTGTTGTGATGTGTTGTGAAGTGATGTGTTGTGAAGTGTTGTGAAGTGATGTGTTGTGTTGTCTTGTGTTGTCTTGTGTTGTGTTGTGATGTGATGTGATGTGTTGTGATGTGTTGTGATGTGCTGTGGTGTGTGGTGATTTGTTCTGTTTTGTTCTGGTGTGGTGTGTTGTGGTCCAGTGGTCCACAGCCGCAGCATAGCTGAGGAGCAGAGCGAAACTAACTGCTTCTGATGACTCATAAACACACACAGACACAGACACACATCTCATGCGGAAATCAAATCCTACACATTTATATCTATTTGCATTTAAAAGAATACTTACTGCACAGACACAGCACACAAACACGAACATGCACACTCACATGCATACACACACACACAGACATTAGTATCAATCTACCGGCATAAGCACATCAGCCATGGGACAAAATATTTATTCAGCAGGACACTAGCTGGTGTATTTTGGTGGTGGTGTGAGAGGGTACATGAGGAGAGGCTGTCTTGTGGTCAGTGATGGAGTGCTGCTCCACGATGAAACACAGAAGGGACAAGGGAGCAAGGAGAAGGAGTGAGGGGATTAATAGTCAACATGATGGTGGAAGGGATAAAGGAAGGAAAGCAACAAAAATAATTCCAACACTGACACAAACACGCAAACTTTTGCTCATGTAATGGAGGTGGATAAGTGAATCACGATTACATGATGAGTAGCCTTGCTTGAGTCAGTGATATTAGTATCAGAACCAGTCAGTCAGTCAGTGGTATTAGTATCAGAACCAGTCAGTCAGTCGGTGATATTAGTATCAGAACCAGTCAGTCAGTGGTATTAGTATCAGAACCAGTCAGTCGGTCGGTGATATTAGTATTAGAACCAGTCAGTCAGTGATATTAGTATCAGAACCAGTCAGTCAGTGATATTAGTATCAGAACCAGTCAGTCAATGATATTAGTATCAGAACCAGTCAGTCAGTGGAATTAGTATCAGAACCAGTCAGTCAGTGATATTAGTATCAGAACCAGTCAGTCAGTGATATTAGTATCAGAACCAGTCAGTCAGTGGTATTAGTATCAGAACCAGTTAGTCAGTGATATTAGTATCAGAACCAGTCAATCAGTCAGTGATATTAGTATCAGAACCTGTCAGTCAGTCAGTGATAATAGTATCAGAACCAGTCAGTCAGTCATATTAGTATCAGAACCAGTCAGTATGTCATATTAGTCAGTCACATCATGTATAATTAGGGATGCAGCATATGTAATGCTATGACCTGGTCTAAAACCCGACTGATGTACATTTAGAATACATTCCAAAGATCAGAAAGATCTTAGCTGAGAATGAATCAAGGATTCTAATATTTTAGCTAGGCAAGAAAGTTTAGAAATAGGGCGAGAATTATTTAGGTTCACAAGGGTCACCACCTTTGTGAAGGGGTGAGTACATGGGTCGCCTTCCAGACCCTGGGGATGGTACCCGGATGTAATTGTCAGGTTATATGATTTAACGATTCAGCAATCAAGCATATCAGCCCCAGTGGATTTTGTTATGTCAATCTTAAACAAGACATCACAGATACCGCAGTCAACACGCTGATGTACTTTATATAAAACACTTTCTGTCTTTAGTACTTTGTATACCTTTCTAATGTTCTCATACAGGCTTCCGTGAAAGATTGTTCCAGAACATCTAGTCACATTTCAACGAACACAAAAATAGAAAGGCTTCAGAAAAAAATATATACAGCTTAAAAAAACACACAAATAAAAGTAGAACTACAATACAGTAATCAATACAATATGTTACTGTAAACTCACAGAAACAAAAATAATTACAGTAAAATTACAGTGCAATTGCAAACAAAAAATAGTATTGTAAGGAATTGTAAGGGATGGGGTGGATGGTTTTATGGATCCCGCCTTCTCTTAGGGTCTGGCCACATCACAAGCAATGCCATCCCTGGCTAGGCAACGGGAAAATATTGCCTTGCGTGCTGTATCCAACCCTGGACTGACCCCACCTCAATGTCTCTGCATGCCTCTTCCATTGCTTGCAGAAGAGGCAGGCGGGCATGTGGTTGGCGGTCATACACTTTCCAACGCCAAGCCAAAAAATAATTCCTCAGCCGGATGGAGAAATGGGGAGTAAGGAGGCAAGCACACAACTGTGAAGTTATTGTGGTTGATGAACCAGTCCCTGACCAGAGCAGCCCGGTGGAAACTAACATTATCCCAGATGACAACAAACCTGGGCTGCTCTGGTCCGTCCTGTACAACTGCATTATGTAGTGCATCCAGAAATATGATTATGTGTGCAGTATCGTAGGGACCTAGGGTGGCATGGTAATGGAGAACTCCTTGCAGACTAATGGCGGCACACAATGAGATATTTCCCCCGCACTGCCCAGGGACATTCACAACGGCTCTTTGTCCTATAACGTTTCGGCCCTGCCGCGTGGTTTTAGCTAGATTGAATCCAGCTTCATCCATGAAAATTAACTCATGAGGCTGTGCAGCTGCATCAAAGCCCAGGACTCTCTGTAACAGAAAATACGTACACTGTGCCGTGAATATGGTGTAACTCCAAACACAGGACTACAATGTCTACATTGAATGGGGGCACATACTGCTTTGTCGGAATGTTTCTATGCAGTGCCAATAGGACACAATCTACTGCCATCACTGTATTACAGTACAGTACAGTGACACTTACTTGCACATAGTCATAGCGAAGGGCTTTGACTCTAACGCCGTTCCTCTCAAACGGACCCCTGTACAGCTGCTTCGTCGTACGTTGGTGTTGACGTAAGATGAGGCAGAGTGTGGACATACTGACACAGTTGTGTGGCTGTGATGATTGGCTCTCAGTATTGATGTTGGCGGATGGTGTGGTTTACCGACACTAGATTGACAACGGCCAGTTCCTGTTCATGGGGGAACAGACGTTTCCTTCCACCCTCAGGAGGTCGTCTGGCAGTTCTGGAGAAAACGCAAGAATATGATGTCATTGGTTAGGTTATTTTTTACATACTGTACTATCATACTGTACTGTCATACTGTACTGTCATACTGTACACAGTAACATCGCAACTGTATTACATGTACTTCACAACACTATACCTATTTTTGTTGTTCACTGAGGAGCATAGACCTAAAATTGTAGGACTACATTGTACTGTACTGTGAAGCAGAATGATGTGCAACAATTACATAGGTGTAGAAAGTTGAAGACATACCTGTTCTCCAGTCTAAATGTCCGTATTACAGTTTTCCACAATTGTTTACACATGTTTGCTGAATCTTTGGGCCATTTTCCCAAAACTCTAAACACAAAACACAAAACCACAAAATGCTAAACTCAACAAATCTCTAGCAAAAGCAAAACACTGCATTCAAAACGGTTCTCTCTTTCCAAAATGTTTTTTTTTTGCATCAAAATGACAGACGCGTCATATGACTAGATCTGTCTACCAATCAACAACACACTGATGTGCTCAACACAAACACTACTATGAATATCCCATCAGTAGGTTAATTCCTTTGCATTTTCAGTGTTACACTGTAGCCGGTTGTAAAAGAATGTTACAGTAATGTATACCTACTCAAATATACATAAATAAACATGCACAAATGCAATACAGTAACAAAAATATTGTCATGTATTTCCAAACTGCAGTATTTTTTAACACTTGTGTTTTGTATGTAGCACGTTCCATACCCAACAGGAGAAAACTAGGTTATAAATTCAGTAAGGGTTTTCTGTACAAAAAAAAAATGAAAGTGGCTCATTCTTTCAAAACTCAAACAAAGACAAACAACGTGCAAAATGTAAGAAAAAAGACATTAGGCTGCATCCTGCCTCATCTACATCACAAGCAATGTTCTCTCTGGCTAAACAGCGGGGAAAGAATCTTCTGGAGTGACGGATCCAGGTCATACACCTTCCATCGCCATTCCGGACCAGAGCAGCCCGGTGGAAACTCACGTTGTCCCAGATGACAACATACCTGGGCTGCTCTGGTTCACCCCTCTGCTCGGCTGGAATGAGGATGCCATGTAGTGTGTCCAGGAAAGTGATGAGAAGAGCGGTGTTGTAGGGACCAAGGTTGGCATGGTGATGGAGGACGCCTTGCTGGCTAATGGCTGCGCACATGGTGATATTCCCTCCACGCTGTCCAGGGACATTCACAATGGCACGGTGGCCAATAATGTTCCGTCCCCTTCTTTTGGCCAGGTTGAAGCCAGCCTCATCAATGTAAATATAAACATGCTGAATTGCAGCGGCATCCAGCTCCAAGACTCTCTGAAACAGACAACAAGACAATATGTGACATAGACCTAAAGCAGTCAATATGGTGAGGCACAATACACTGGGTTACAGTACTGTAATGTGTCTATACAGTGCTGATATGATAGTAAATTCACAGTTTAGTACTTACTTGCACATATTCATGGCGCTGTTCTTTAACCCTCTCTGAGTTTCGCTCAAATGGGACCCTGTAGACCTGTTTCATCCGGATTCGGATGCGCTGTAACACATGATCCAATGTAGACAAGCCCACCTGGTGAATGTTATTGAAAATTGTGTTGTCTGCATTTATGTGGTTCAGGATTTCTCGTAGTGTAATGATATTTTTTGCCACCACCATCTTCACAATAGCGGTCTCCTTTTCTGGTGTGAACAGCCGGTGTCTTCCACCATGGCCTGGCCGTCTCTCAGTTCTGCAGAAGATCCACAAATATGATTGGTTTCAGTAATCTAAAATTATCAATTGTCTTTCAATATGAAATTACATCACTGTAACGTTGGCCAACAATCACTGAGTAACATAGGCCTACTGATATGTCGGACTGCAGTATACTACAGTATACATACATAAAGAGCATAGTGTAGATGGTAGGTCACTTACCCGTTGTCATTTCTGAATGTACAGATGATAGATGCCGTGTAGCGGCTCAGGTTGGGCTGAACTCTCTGCCCAGCCTCCCTCATACTCATTCCATGGTTGAGCACATGGTCAACCAATGTGCCTCTGATCTCATCTGAGACAACTGTCCTTCCTCGTCTTCATCCTCCTCTGCCTCTCACTCCTTCACCTCGAGCTCTTGCTTCACCATTGACTTCCATTTTCCTCCAAAACAGGAGAGCTCATCTGTGGCCTTTTATAGTGCCAAAGCTCTGATATCTAAGTGAACAATTCAGCAACTAGTGTTTACACCTGTGAGGAGTGGGTGTTGCCAATTGGTGTATAGAGCTTGGCATTGTGATTGGCGTTGCTTTCCAAAGGGACTAAAGACTAAAGATATTTTAATTTTGAATGTTGTGCCTAATGTAGAGAACTGTGTGTAGCGTTTTGCGAAAAGTGTGATATAGAATTGAAAACTGAGTGTAAAGCAGGAATCGTCCTTGCAATTTTGCAGACTTGGTTTAGGGATTTGGTACATGAGTTTCAGGTTTCAGTGATTGCGTTTCAAGTTCCAATTTTATTGTAAACAATTGGGAAAAACTGTATGGATGCTACCGTGTAGCGACTCAGGTTGGGCTGGACTCTACCCAGCCCGCCTCATTGTCAGGCCATGAATTATGACATGGTCCACCAAAGTGGCCCTAATGTCATCTGAAATATGTCTCCGTCTATTGCCTGGTCCCCTTCTTTGTTCTTGTCCTCGTCGTCCTCCTCCCACTCCTCCTCTCTCTTCCTCTTCCTCTTCCTCTCACTGCCACCATGTTTGAAAAGTTCTCCCTAAAGAGGTGAGCTTACCTCAGGTCTATTTGTAGTGCTAAGGCTCAGACTAATTGGTGTTCAATTACTGTATAAGTGTTTTCATGTGTATGTGTGTGTGTGTTGCCAATTTCAAGTATGTTTTGCATTTTGAATAGAAGTGTCTAATGTTGGAAACAAATGTGTTGCAGAAGTGAAAACAAAGTGCAAAGCAGAAAATGTGTTTCAATGGTTACAAAAGGCATGGTTACAAAAGGCATGGTTACAAAAGGCATGGTTACAAAAGGTAAGGTTTTGATGCTTTTGTCTAAGCATTCACTTTCAGCGTGTAAGCAATTGGCAAAAACTGTAAACCACAGTCTCTCAAATAAAAAAACCTGCAGAGATAAAATGATGATTAAAAGCATTCTTCTCAGTTATGAGGCCAGAGTCAGACAGAACTTGCTTCATCAGGGAAGAAGAAGAATTTGTACGCTTCAGTGCATTCCCTGTTTTCCAAAACTTAGTAGAATCACAAGCACAGTCAAAGATGGAGCATAAAAAGTAGCTTGATGTAGCTTTCTTAATCAATATAGTACATCTGTTTCTCAATTGTCTGAAAGATTGCCAGTGCCATTACAGAGTCAGTATTCTGTGCTTTGGCCTTGGCCTGATTTCTCTTCTGAATGAGCTCAGATAACTCCAAAACTAATAGTGCTGATTACAAACCCTCATTGGAAGTTTATTCAACTGTTAAACATGTGCAACAACTTGTCTTCGGAAGTTACCCAGCAGTATGTAGAAAGGGGAGAACTGAGAGGCTCCACACTACAAGAAACGTATTGAGCTGTCCAGCATTCAGTCATATTGAGTTGTCCAGCATTCAGTCATATTGAGTTGTCCATCATTCAGTCGTACTGAGTTGTCCATCATTCAGTCGTATTGAGTTGTCCAGCATTCAGTCATATTGAGTTGTCCATCATTCAGTCGTATTGAGTTGTCCATCCTTCAGTCGTATTGAGTTGTCCAGCATTCAGTCGTATTGAGTTGTCCAGCATTCAGTCATATTGAGTTGTCCATCATTCAGTCGTATTGAGTTGTCCATCATTCAGTCGTATTGAGTTGTCCAGCATTCAGTCATATTGAGTTGTCCATCATTCAGTCGTATTGAGTTGTCCAGCATTCAGTCATATTGAGTTGTCCATCATTCAGTCGTATTGAGTTGTCCAGCATTCAGTCATTTTTAGAAGTATACATTCTGTCCTGAACGAGAGCATAGGTGTGAAAGTAGGCTGAGAGGGGCGTAAGGCCCAAGAGGAGCACCCACAGCAGTACTCCATCTAGAAGTAGGTCATCTTATTCTATGGAGACATGTGGCAGTACTCCATCTAGGAGTAGGTCATCTTATTCTATGGAGACATGTGGCAGTACTCCATCTAGGAGTAGGTCATCTTATTCTATGGAGACGTGGCAGTACTCCATCTAGGAGTAGGTCATCTTATTCTATCGAGACGTGGTAGTACTCCATCTAGGAGTAGGTCATCTTATTCTATGGAGACGTGGCAGTACTCCATCTAGGAGTAGGTCATCTTATTCTGTGGAGACATGGCAGTACTCCATCTAGAAGTAGGTCATCTTATTCTGTGGAGACATGGCAGTACTCCATCTAGAAGTAGGTCATCTTATTCTATGGAGACGTGGCAGTACTCCATCTAGAAGTAGGTCATCTTATTCTATGGAGACATGTGGCAGTACTCCATCTAGGAGTAGGTCATCTTATTCTGTGGAGACATGTGGCAGTACTCCATCTAGGAGTAGATCATCTTATTCTATGGAGACGTGGTAGTACTCCATCTAGGAGTAGATCATCTTATTCTATGGAGACGTGGCAGTACTCCATCTAGGAGTAGGTCAACTTATTCTGAAGACGTGGTAGTACTCCATCTAGGAGTAGGTCATCTTATTCTGTGGAGACATGTGGCAGTACTCCATCTAGGAGTAGGTCATCTTATTCTGTGGAGACGTGGCAGTAGTCCATCTAGAAGTAGATCATCTTATTCTGTGGAGACATGTGGCAGTACTCCATCTAGAAGTAGGTAATCTTCTTCTGTGAAGACGTGGCAGTACTACATCTAGAAGTAGGTCAACTTATTCTGTGAAGACATGTGGCAGTACTCCATGTAGAAGTAGGTCATCTCATTCTGTGGAGACGTGTCGTCTATGGAACCTGATCTCTTGTTCCATCGCTTCACAGGCTTGTGGCTTTCCTATGAGTTTGAAACTGTCATGCTCACGCTAAACTTTATATTGTTCATTGGCTTGTAAAAAGAATTGTCTTACCATATGGACCATCAGTATAACAGTGGTTAACTGTCTACCCCCACTGATGTTCTCCCCAGGCAAGCCAAATATATAGACTCTGAAGGCCGGATCTGAGGGGGGAGAGGAGGGGTAGATGGGAAAGAGGAGGAGTTTAAAGAAACATGGATAGCACATGGATACTACTGGTAGTTTCAACCTGTGGGGCAAGAGAGAATACGAACGCCAGAGTGAAACGTGAGTGCTTTTCAATCATGTATAATCATTGTGTACCACATGGTAAATATAAAGTTGTTTTCCTGTCTTTCAGAGGTATCTGGGGCTCTGTTCAAGACCCTGTGGCCATGAGGTGAGTTTGGTACCACATGGAAATAAGTTACAAAAGTAAACATGTTTTTTTTATTTGTATTATTTTTCATTGTAAATCCTAGCGATTTGATGGATGGTTTACCATGGTTACTGTCTCCTCTGTAGCGATGGTTAAGCATGGTTACTGTCTCCTCTGTAGTTATGTCAGGATGGTTAAGCATGGTTACTGTCTCTGTAGTAATTTAAGGATGGTTCAGCATGGTTACTATCTCTGTAGTATTTTAAGGATGGTTCAGCATGGTTACTGTCTCTGTAGTGATGTAGGATGGTTTAGCATGGTTACTGTCTCCTCTGTAGCGATGGTTAAGCATGGTTCCTGTCTCCTCTGTAGTTATGTCGGGATGGTTTAGCATGGTTACTGTCTCTGTAGTGATGTAGGATGGTTTAGCATGGTTACTGTCTCCTCTGTAGCGATGGTTAAGCATGGTTCCTGTCTCCTCTGTAGTTATGTCGGGATGGTTTAGCATGGTTACTGTCTCTGTAGTGATGTAGGGATGGTTTAGCATGGTTACTGTCTCCTCCGTAGTGATGTAGGATGGTTTAGCGTGGTTACTGTCTCCGTAGTGATGTAGGATGGTTTAGCATGGTTACTGTCTCCGTAGTGATGTAGGATGGTTTAGCATGGTTACTATCTCCGTAGTGATGTAGGATGGTTTAGCGTGGTTACTGTCTCCGTAGTGATGTAGGATGGTTTAGCATGGTTACTGTCTCCTCCGTAGTGATGTAGGATGGTTTAGCGTGGTTACTGTCTCCGTAGTGATGTAGGGATGGACGTGATGCTTGATGCAGGAGGCATTCAGCCTGAGGGCGGCCAACAGCCAGTGGATATGGAGAATCAGTCATCACAAACACACGCACACACACACACACACACACACACACACACACACACACACACACACACACACACACACACACACACACACACACACACACACACACACACACACAGGAGATAGATGGGGGGGACCAGTAATTACAACACACGTACAAACCACAACTCAACAACTTTTGGAGGTAATAACATTGATTAGTTCTGGGAAGATTGACAGTGCAACAGGTGTATAATTATATTTTTTGTTGTGTATTATACGGTACATCCCATTCATCACAGACCATCAGAGGTGGAGGGGGAGGTGGTGGTCCAGGTTGCCATGGAGACGTCTCTGGACGAGTGGAAAGCCCTGCAGGAGCTGAGTCGCCACAAGGCGGAGTTTAACCTCCGTAAGCTGGACAGCAAGGTGCCGTCCATGGCCACGGTCATATACAAGTCCAAACGCATTGAAGTGGTTCAAGTGTTCTTGGGGACCTTCAATGCTGCATGTTGACAATCCTGTCTCGCAGCTCTATGGACAATTCCTCCGACCTCATGGCTTGGTTTTTGCTCTGACATGCACTGTCAACTGTGGGACCTTATATAGACAGGTGTTTGCCTTTAACTAGGCAAGTCAGTTATTTACAATGACGGCCTATATTTTTTGCAATTTGTGACATTATTTTGATGAGATATGAAAGTAAAGGGCTTTATGTGTGCCAAGAGTGTGCAAAGCTTCATCAAGGCAAAGGATGGCTACTTTGAAGAATCTCAAATATAAAATCTATTTTGATTTGATTAACACTTTTTTGTTTACTACATGATTCCATATGTGTTATTCACACTCTCGGGGCTCCCGAGTAGCGCAGCGGTCTAAGGCACTACATCTCAGTGCAAGAGGTGTCACTATAGTACCTGGTTTGAATCCAGGCTGTATCACATCTGGACGTGATTGGGAGTCCCATGGGGCGGCGCACAATTGGTCCAGCGTCGTCCGGATTTGGCCAGAGTAGGCCGTCAATGTAATAAGAATTTGTTATTTACTGGCTTGCCTAGTTAAATAAAGTTTAAATAAAAAAAAAAATCATAGTTTTGATGTCTTCACTATTATTATACAATGTAGATACAAGTAAAAAATAAAGAAAAACGCTTGAATTAGTAGGTGTGTCCCAAATTTAGGACTAGTACTGTATATCTTGAAAATTTGATTGCTGACACGTAAAACATTTTGGGACTATATCAACAATGGACTAATTCAACAAACACCTAAATATAGTTTTGGGGTGGAATTTTCCTTTAAGGAGTGACAGTAGGCTCCTTAAGAGTACATCTTCAAAGTAGCAAGCTTAGCTAGGAAATTTTATTCAGTGGGTCTACATTAGCCCTTTTTTTTGCTATATGGCTATCTACATAGCTTCCTAGGTTAGCTAGAAAAGCTAGCTAGTAAGTGGCCCCGTCAGGTCAGCATCTAAAATAGCTAGCTAGCTTAGTGAGAGAGAACTCGGAAGTGAAAGGGCTGTGAGACGTGGGTTTAACTCTGGACACATGAAAGGTGGGATGTATACGAAGGGTACGGGGCAACAGAAGACGAACAGCAGAGGGGCTAATGATCTTGGAGATGGGGAACGGGGGGAGAGTTTGCGGGATTCCACCCAGAGGGGCAGATCCCGGGTGGATAGCCATACCTTCTGCCCGAGACGATACCGGGGAGCCGGGGTCCTATGGCGATCCGCTTGTCGTTGATACCTGGAGGTGGTCTTGAGGGCCAACCGGGCTCTCCTCCAGTTACGACGACAGCAGCGGACAAAAGGTATGCCGACCTCCTCTTCCTGCTCAGGGAAGAGCGGGGGCTGATTCCCCAGGGAACACTCAAACGGTGATAGGCCCATGGCAGAGCAGGGAAGGGTGTTGCGGGCGTATTCCACCCACACCAGCTGTTGGCTCCAGGTGGTGGGGTTGGCGGAGACCAGGCAGCGCAGGGTGGTCTCGAGGTCCTGGTTGGTTCACTCTGACTGGCTGTTAGACTGTGGGTGGAACCCGGAGGACAGGCTGGCCGACGACCCAATGAGGGTGCAGAACGCCTTCCAGAACCGGGACGAGAACTGAGGGCTGCGGTCGGAGACCATGTCCACGGGCAGTCCATGGATGCGGAAGACGTGCTGCACCATGACTTGGGGAGAGTAATGAAGTGGGCGGCCTTGGGAAAGCGATCCACCATGGTCAGGATGGCAGTGTTGCCATCAGACGGGGGGAGACCCGTGACAAAGTCCAGGGAGATGTGAGACCAGGGGCGATGAGGGATGGGTAGAGGTTGGAGGAGGCCAGCTGGAACTCACCACAGGGCAGGTGGTGAGAAAGGCGGCGATGTCCAGAACCATGGTAGGCCACCAAAAGCATTGTCGCACGAAGGCCAGGGTCCACCGGGAGTCCGGGTGACAGGCCAGCCTGGTTATCCGGTTATCTTGCCCCCCCCCCCCCGCAGTGTTCGGCTGGGACCGCTGTGCCTCCCAGACCTGTTTCCCGATACCCCAGCTGAGTGCCATCCTTCCGGTGGGAAGGATGGTCTCGGGCTCCGGGGTGGTAGCCGTGGGGTTATAGCGGCAAGACAGGGCATCCGGCTTGACGTTCTTGAACCCCGGCTGGTAGGAGAGGGAAAAGTTGAAACGGGTAAACAGCAGGGCCCATCTCGCCTGCCTGAAGTTGAGGCACTTGGCGGTGCAGAGATACTCCAGGTTTTTGTGTTCGGTCAAGACAATGAACAGATGTTCCACCCCTTCGAGCCAGTGCCTCCATTCCTCCAATGCCATCTTCACCACGAGAAGCTCCCGATTCCCCACATCGTAATTCCTCTCCGTGGCAGTGAGGCTGTGGGAGAAGAAGGCGCAGGGATGCAGATTAAGGTCCAGGGCAGAACGTTGGGACAGAACAGACCCCACTCCGACATCCGAAGCATCGGCCTCCACCACGAACTGATGGGATCCTGAACCAGGATCGGAGCCGTGGTGAAGCGGTGTTTAAGGTCCCGGAACGCTCGGGACACGGACGTGGACCATGTGAACGGAACCTTGGTAGAGGTGAGGGCAGACAGGGGAGAGGCCAGGGTGCGATAAAGCGGTGATAAAAGTTGGCGAACCCCAGGAAGCGCTGCAGCTGCATCCTGGATGTAGGCTGAGGCCATTCCACCACCGCTTTCACCTTCTCGGGATCCATCCTGACGCTCCCAGCAGAGATAATGTAGCTCAGAAAGGGAATGGTGGAGCGGTGGAACTTGCACTTTTCCACCTTAACGAACAACTGGTTCTCCAGAAGGTGCTGGAGAACCTGCCGGACATGGAGCACGTGTTCTTGGGGGGAGCGGGAGAAGACGAGGATGTCATCAATGTAGACAAAGACGAACCGGTTCAGCATGTCACGGAGAACGTCATTCACCAGAGCCTGGAACACGGCAGGGGCATTGGTGAGGCCAAAGGGAATGACCAGATATTCGTAGTGACCGCTGGCCGTGTTGAGGGCGGTCTTCCACTCGTCCCCCTCTCGTATCCGCACCAGTTGGTAGGCGTTACGTAGATCCAGCTTGGAGAACACAGTGGCCCCCTTGAGCGGCTCGAAGGCCAAGGAAATGAGTGTTAGTGGATAACGGTTCTTAACAGTGATGTCATTGAGTCCCCCGGTAGTCAATGCACCTGCGCAGGGTCTTGTCCTTCTTCATCACGAAGAAGAACCCTGCGCCAGCGGGAGAGGAATCGGGATGGATATATCCTGTAGCTATGGAGTCCCCAATGTAGTCCTACATTGCCTTAGTTTCAGGACAGCAGGTACAGACGCCCCCGGGGCGGTGTGGTGCTAGGGAGAAGGTAAATCATAGGGGCGGTGCGGCAGAAGGGAAGTGGCCCGGGACTTGCTGAACACCTCCCGGAGGTCCTGGTACTCCGCGGGAATGGCGGAGAGATCCAGAACCACCTCCGAGGACCAGGAAGAAGTCCGGGGGGGCAGGTTGCGCCGACTTCAGACAATGGGCAGACTCCAGCCCGTGATGGCACCCGTAGACCAGTTGATGAGTGGGTTGTGTCGCTGGAGCCAGGAGAATCCCAAAACCAGGGGGATCTGGGGGGACTTGATGAGCAGGAACTGATAGGTCTCGCTGTGATTCCCTGACACCCGTAGGTTGAGGGGAGTGGTGTTATGGGTGACCCAACCTATAGAGCGCCCGTCCAATGCTCTAACATCCAGGGGAATGGAAAGGGGCTGAGTGGGGATGTTCAACTCGGAAGCCAGTGTGGAGTCCAAAAAGCTCTTATCGGCCCCAGAGTCAATGAGGACTTGGAGAGATTTGGATTGGTTTCCCCACAGCAGAATGACATGAAAAGGGGTGCGAGTAAGGGAAGCAGAAACGTTCCCCATATGGCCCGCCAGAGTACTCACTTATACCGGTAAGCCTGGTCTTTTACCAAGCACGAGGACACAAAATGACCAAAAGTCACGCAATACAGACAGCTCCTTGTGCTGATCCGGTGTTGCCGTTTCACTGGCGACAGCCCAGCCCTGCCTAATTGCATCACAAAGACAGGTGAAACAGATCAGGTGAAACAGATCAGGGTGTGACAATAACAGGCAACTCTGGTGTTTTTTTTCAAAGTTGCCAGGATGTCATGTGTTCTACTTATATTATTAAACTCTTAACAACCTATATTAGTAAACTCGTAACATCCTATATTAGTAAACTCGTAACAACCTATATTAGTAAACTCGTAACAACCTAAGCATTACGAAATGTCTATTTGATCAAATAAGCCACAAGTAGCAAATAAGCCATTACTTTTCTGTTAACCAAATTCAACACTCTCTCATCGACCTCAATGCAAAAAATCCTCACTTAGTGAGCAAAAAAAATAACAAACGCCGCATGCTGGAAAAGACTGATTTTGTGCACAGTTATCCCTCTCGCTTCGCCTCTTCCTCTCTGTTTCCACTTCAAATGTTTTACTCTTCCCTAGCTTCTTCGGGATCGGTGTCCCTTCCACGGGACGGTTGAGCTAACATAGGCTAATGCGATTAGCATGAGGTTGTAAGTAACAAGAACATTTCCCAGGACATAGACATATCTGATATTGGCAGAAAGATTAAATTATTGTTCATCTGCACTGTCCAATTTACAGTAGCTATTACAGTGAAAGAATAGCATGCTATTGTTTGAGGAGAGTGCACAATTTTGAACATGAAAAGTTATTAATAAACAAATTAGGCAAATTTGGGCAGTCTTGATACAACATTTTGAACAGAAATGCAATGGTTCATTGGATCAGTCTAAAACTTTGCACATACACTGCTGCCATCTAGTGGCCAAAATCTAAATTGCGCCTGGGCTGGAATAATACATTATGGCTTTTCTCTTGCATTTCAACGATGATGGTACAAAAAAAATACAAAAGAACTGTTGGTTTTTCCTTTGTATTATCTTTTACCAGATCTATCTATGGTGTTATATTCTCCTACATTCCTTCCACATTTCCAAAAATCTCAAATTTTTCCTTTCAAATGATACCAAGAATATGCATATCCTTGCTTCAGTGGTATTAGTATCAGAACCAGTCAGTCAGTGATATTAGTAAAGAACCAGTCAGTCAGTGATATTAGTATCAGAACCAGTTAGTCAGTGATATTAGTATCAGAACCAGTCAGTCAGTGGTATTAATATCAAAACCAGTCAGTCAGTGATATTAGTACCAGAACCAGTCAGTCAGTGATATTAGTATCAGAACCAGTCAGTCAGTGATATTAGTATCAGAACCAGTCAGTCAGTGATATTAGTATCAGAACCAGTCAGTCCGTCAGTGATATTAGTATCAGAACCAATCAGTCAGTGGTATTAGTATCAGAACCAGTCAGTCAGTGATATTAGTATCAGAACCAGTCAGTCAGTCAGTGGTATTAGTATCAGAACCAGTTAGTTAGTGGTATTAGTATCAGAACCAATCAGTCAGTGATATTAGTATCAGAACCAGTCAGTCAGTGATATTAGTATCAGAACCAGTTAGTCAGTGATATTAGTATCAGAACCAGTCAGTCAGTGATATTAGTATCAGAACCAGTCAGTCAGTCAGTGATATTAATATCAGTACCAATCAGTCAGTGGTATTAGTATCAGAACCAGTCACAGTGATATTAGTTTCAGAACCAGTTAGTCAGTCAGTGGTATTAGTATCAGAACCAGTTAGTTAGTGGTATTAGTATCAGAACCAGTCAGTCAGTGATATTAGTATCAGAACCAGTCAGTCAGTGATATTAGTATCAGAACCGGTCAGTCAGTGATATTAGGTCAGGCTGATTAAAGAAGTGGTACGAGACAAGATTAACAAGATAAGACAAGGGATTTGGATTGTGTGCGTGTGTTTGTGTTCGTGTGTGTGTGTGTCCTGAGGAGCAGACTAAGGCCACAGCTTACAGAGGATTCACTGTCAAACCTAATTCACACACACACACCTATAAACACTGTCAAACCTAGTGTGTGTGTGTGTGTGTGTGTGTGTGTGTGTGTGTGTGTGTGTGTGTGTGTGTGTGTGTGTGTGTGTGTGTGGCTGATTATCATATGACACATGCAGAGTGTGGACATGGCTGGCTCAGGCTCTAGTTATTGTCAGCTAAGGAAGACAAAGTTAATTGACTGGAAATAATTGACATTATTCATCATCAGCTACAATAACTAAGATGTGCTCCAATCCAACCACCCAATCACCTTACACATACACTCTTGATTGGCACTGGCGTTTGGGGTCAGTAGTGACTTACTGGTTGATATACAAATACGAGTAAATACGAGTTTGAATGTACAAGAAGTCTAACTTCATCTAGGCTACTCTGGACTGAGACATGGTCAGGTACAGCTACGCAGCGTGCTGTCCTTCAGCACCGGCCCCAGTCAGATCACACATTGTCCTCCACTCAGAGGTGGGCCAGATGATCTGTGTTCCTCTGTAATGTAGCCCTACGTTCAGAAAGAATGAATGTGTGAGAGAGAGAGAGAGAGCAAGAGGGAGAGAGAGGGGGGGGAGAGAGAGCGAGAGAGAGAGAGAGGCCTAGGCGATAATAGTGTAATTCGCTAAGTGAAATTGTTGAGCACAGTGTTGTTCCCAGTGTTGAGCTGAGGGAGATGTGAGAGATCTGTTATCTGTCCCTCGTGATCATCCTGATTAATCTGTCCCTCGTGATCATCCTGATTAATCTGTCCCTTTCAATCATCATGATTAATCTGTCCCTCGTGATCATCCTGATTAATCTGTCCCTCGTGATCATCCTGATTAATCTGTCCATCGTGATCATCCTGATTAATCTGTCCCTCGTGATCATCCTGATTAATCTGTCCCCCGTGATCATCATGATTAATCTGTCTCTCGTGATCATCCTGATTAATCTGTCCCTCGTGATCATCATGATTAATCTGTCCCTCGTGATCATCATGATTAATCTGTCCCTCGTGATCATCCTGATTAATATGTCCCTCGTGATCATCCTGATTAATCTGTCCCTCGTGATCATCATGATTAATCTGTCCCTCGTGATCATCCTGATTAATCTGTCCCTCGTGATCATCCTGATTCATCTGTCCCTCATGATCATCCTGATTAATCTGTACAGCTGGAGCAAGACATAATGCTAATTAACATTAACCCCTCAGGTAGCTAAGGAAGACAACCCGGGAAAATAATAGCCAAAACCACACGAGCACACACACGCACATAAACACACACATATATACACACAAACAGACACACACACACACAGACGCACAGATACACATACACACACATAAACACACACACACACATAAACACACACACACATATATACACACACACACACACACACACATCAACACACACACACACACACACACGCATATAAACACACACACACATACACAGGGCATGTTCCAGGCATAAGCAACAGTGTTTTTTCTCTTATGTCAGTCACTGACAGTCACTCAATTAGCCATGTCAGCTAACAATGTTTTGATTGGTAGTTAGTCTAGCCAGCTATCTAAACTTGAAGTAATAATGGTCGAATACCAGGGCAAACAGAGCATGTGCCCAGGTGCTCTGACCTCCTGGGGCCCCCATAGGTTTTGTTTTTCATTCTCACTCAGATATCATATTAACATGGCATAAATCATTACAAAATGGGTAGAATTGCAGGAAATGTGCCTTAACCCCCCCCTCACCAAATATTGCTTAGGGCCCGCACAACCACACACACAACCCCTGACTCAGGGCAAAGAGAGGAGGAGGAGAGAGATGTTTTCTTATGCATTAAGGGAGTGGTGTTTAGAGTAAGTAAACGAAAGCAATATTGGGCACAGGAGAGAGTCCTACATTCGCGCGCTCCGAGCTCAGGTTGTCAGCAGAGTGCATTTGGAGTGGTTGTGAGAGTTTCTGTGAGAGCGCTTGTGTGTATCTCCATAAATACACAAACCACCCTGCTTCAGTAATCAAATTCATGTCGGGGATTTCCTGTCCTCTGGCGGACAATATGTGATTAAACGGAAATCGATCGAGGAGGAACTTCGCGGGAGCAGTATTTATACAACGTTTTAGTGTTAACCCTCGCGCTGCTCTTGTCCCATTTGGGGACACGGTTGAACCGGAGAAAGTTTCTACCTTACTATATTACTAACAATCATTCCCCCGCTCTGTCGACTGAGAGGAGAAAAATAGGAGCGGAATATAACGTTTTTTCCAAACCGAGAGGACTTAGAGAACTGCATGGGGCGACCGGGGCCAGGGCTCGTTATCGATCCGGTGTAAATATGACGTCTGTGTTCGGGTATGCTCCCGTCTTGAACGCTGTTCTGATCGAAGACAACCCGGGATAATAGATAAATACTCCGGCGACTTCACCACACACACACACACACACACACACACAAAGTGCGCGGCAGTGGCACGCACGGTGAGCCAGCCAGCCAGCATGACAGCGCCAGCAGTAGCGGAGGAGCTCACGACACACCGGGCAGCCGATTTCATCAGCAGGAGATGAAGTCTAGAGCTATTAAACAAGTTGCATCGGTCGTTAATTTATCCACCCGCTCTACAGCGGCTCCGTCGCCACCTTCAACAGAGGAGCTCTGTAATAAAACGGCGTACGGGACTGGGAACAACAACTACTGAATTTTGGACACACGGCGCACGCCTGTCCGGACAAAAGTTGCGCGGAGCAACCGAGCTGGGGGATACGTATTTGGAGACAGGCAGAGGAAGCACGGCACGGCGAAGACAAGCTGTGTGTGTAGTTAGGAGTGTGTATTGGAGTGTGTGTGTGTGTGTGTGTCTTGTGTGTAGCTGAAGCGATTAAAAGGTGTTTAATCCTGGAACACGCAGCACCAGCAGGTCGGCTTCTGTTAACCTGGAACCCGCGAGACAACACAACTCAGGTAACTATAAACCTATTATATTACCGGTCCTGTTCCTATTCCAACCCTGAGTGTCTGCCACTTAACTGTTGTTCATAGTTATAACATAAGTTAAAGTCAAAGTCATAGGGTCTCAAACGGGGCTGTCCTTTTACGCAGCAGCGTTAGTTACCCAAGTGGCCAACTGTTGGCAGCCCTCACGGGTCATAGCACTAGTCTGGTGTTAGTACCACGGATCAGACAGGGACAGTGGGGCATTGGAATAACGTTCCCTCTCTCTCCTTCTCTCTATCCCTTTCATTCTTTTGTGTCTGTCTGTGTGTGTGTGTCGTTGTGTGTGTCGGTGTGTGTGTGTTTCAAAGACAGAGAGAGAGTGAGACCTTTGATCAGGTAGTTCAGGCAGGGAACCACATACTACTTTCTACTGATTCCTGTCTGTTTGGAAGTTTCCTATGGCCTGATGACAACAGAGGAGACAGATAACTGATGACTATAGAGGAGATGGACAACTGATGAAACTATAGAGGAGACAGACAACTGATGAAACTATAGAGGAGACCGACAACTGATGAAACTATAGAGACAGAGAACTGATGAAACTATAGAGGAAACAGACAACTGATGAAACTGTAGAGACAGAGAACTGATGAAACTATAGGAGGAAACAGACAACTGATGAAACTGTAGAGGAGACAGACAACTGAGCTACATCACAGACAGTATTGGACACATACCTTTGAATGCCTACTGTTCTGACTGTGCACACACACACACACACACTATATTCTCATCAGTTGTCTGTCTCCTCTATAGTTTCATCAGTGCGTGCGTGCGTGCGTGTGTGTGTGTGTGTGCGTGCGTGTGTCTTATGCATTTCTCATCAATAAACGTAGCTCAAAGTGCTTTAAAATAGGCATTTGGTAAGTGGCTGTGTTTAAGAGAGACTACATTATGATTGCATGACTAATGTCATCATATGATGTCTTAATGACTAACTGACTAATAGAATAGTATTTATAATAATATGTGTATGACTTCAGAGCGAGCATGGAGCTCACTGTGAAACTACTGTGGTCCAGAATTCAACAAGTCTCTTTTCAGTTTAACCCTTTAGGCTGTAAACCGCTGATGACATTTCACACACATAAACACAAACGCACACACACACACACACACAACAACATTGTTGATTTAGCATGTGTAGCTGAGATTCTAATCAGTACAGTGAACCATTGTAGCCAGTATGTAATGGTCCATCTAACCTCCTGAGGTGGAAACTGATCAGCACTTCCTGACCTCCTGCCAAATGTATGACCATACAAAGAATTTGAAAACAAATCCAATTTTGATAAACTCCCGAATCTATTGGGTGAAATACCACAGTGCAATCACAGCAGCAAGATGTATGACCTGTTGCCACAAGAAAAGGGCAACCAGTGAAGAACAAACACCATTGTAAATACAACCTATATTTATGTTTATTTATTTTCCCTTTTGTACTTTAACTATTTGCACATCATTACAACACTGTAAATAGACATAATATGACATTTGAAATGTCTTTATTCTCATGGAACTTTTGTGATTCTGTTTACTGTAAATCTTTTGCTGTTAATTTAACTTTTGTTTCTTATCTATTTCACTTGCTTTGGCAATGTAAATATATGTATCCTATGCCATTAAAGCCCCTTACATTGAAATTGAATTGAAATTGAGAGAGAGAGAGACGGGGGGG
>QNTS01004826.1:9547-42788 GCA_003317085.1 Hucho hucho
GGGAGGGAGGGAAGGAGGGAGGTAGGAGGGGAGAAAGGAAAAACTAGAGCAGATGGGTCTGATTGTGCTCTCTACGCAAATTAAGGAACGAGACATCTGCAGGAGAAGCATACTGGTGGTCTGAGCTCAGGCAATTAAGAGAGGAGGGGAGAAAAAGGAGAAGAGAAGACAGTCTTGCCTGCCATTGCATAGAGATGAAGTGAGGCTCACATTACAATGAGGAGCGTGACAATAGGGGGAGCCGGTGAGGAGGACACGGACTAAAATGGGGGGGGGGAGAAGATTAATGTACGGAGGAAGAGAAGAGAGAGAAGCAGTTAGCAACACAACACTCTGGGCCTTTAGTGGTGGTTTCAGTCTAGAGTTATAAAGCCTAAAAGAGGGGCTGATTAGACTGAAACCCCTTACAGAACCAATCAGCCCCTCTTTCAGGCTTTTTAACTCTAGACTGAAACCCCTTACAGAACCAGAGTTATAAAGCCTGAAAGAGGGACTGATTGGTTCTGTCAGGGGTTTCAGTCTAGAGTTATAAAGCCTAAAAGAGGGGCTGATTGGTTCTGTTTTGGAATTCAGTCTAGAGTTAAAGTGTTTCCTTCTCTCCTCTCCATTTGAAACCAGAGGTCAGAGGTCCATTCAGTGTCGTGGATTTAATTTGGAGCTGCGTTTATTTATTCTTGGTCCTCTCTCCCCCTCTATCCCTCCGTCCCCCCTCTCTGTTTCAGAGAAGTGAGGTGACAAAGCGAGGTCGTCTTTGGGATTATTCCCTTTAACCTAGGCTTTATGTACTGATCTGGTGCTGGGGGACATGTGGGGCAGGAGAAGAATGCAGGTAGGGTGTTTACAGGCTAGGCCAGCCAGGCCTCTCCAGGCATGTATGTGTGCAACAATGCAACGCACAGCACAGATTTGCATAACTCTATGCTAATCTAAAGAATCCCGGGTTGTTACAGATAATTGGGGCCGCTAACTGTAATGCAATTGTTTGTGTTAGTAGGCCTCTTCTTTTGCACTAAACAAACTAGCGACCAATTATTCTACACTAATTATCCCACGGGGAGGCTGGGGGTAATATTTCCAGATTAGTCTACATGGGTAAGTATCAAAGGTTTGAATGTACAGTTGAAGTCGGAAGTTTACATACAACTTAGCCAAATACATTTAAACTCAGTTTTTCACAATTCCTGACATTTAATCCTAGTAAAAATTCCCTGTCTTAGGTCAGTCAGGATCACCACTTTATTTTAAGAATGTGAAATGTCAGAATAATAGTAGAGAGAATGATTTATTTCAGTTTGTATTTCTTTCATCACATTCCCAGTGGGTCAGAAGTTTACATGCACTCAATTAGTATTTGGTAGCATTGCCTTTAAATTGTTTAACTTGGGTCAAACGTTTCAGGAAGCCTTCCACAAGCTTCCCACAGGAAGTTGGGTGAATTTTGGCCCATTCCTCCTGACAGAGCTGGTGTAACTGAGTCAGGTTTGTAGGCCTCCTTGCTTGCACAAGCTTACTCAGTTCTGCTCACATATTTTCTATAGGATTAAGGTCAGGGCTTTGTGATGGCCACTCCAATACCTTGACTTTGTTGTCCTTAAGCCATTTTGCCACAACTTTGTAAGTATGCTTGGGTTCATTGTCCATTTGGAAGACCCATTTGCGACCAGCTTTAACATCCTGACTGATGTCTTGAGATGTTGCTTCAATATATCCACATATTTTTCCTTCCTCGTGATGCCATCTATTTTGTGAAGAGCACCAGTCCCTCCTGCAGCAAAGCACCCCCACAACATGATGCTGCCACCCCTGTGCTTCACGGTTGGGATGGTGTTCTCCGGCTTGCAAGCCTCCCCCTTTTTCCTCCAAACATAACGATGGTCATTATGGCAAAACAGTTCTATTTTTGTTTCATCAGACCAGAGGACCTTTCTCCAAAAAATACGATATTTGTCCCCATGTGCAGTTGCAAACCGTAGTCTGGCTTTTTTATGATGGTTTTGGAGCAGTGGCTTCTTCCTTGCTGAGCGGCCTTTCAAGTTATGACGATATAGGACTCGTTTTACTGTGGATATAGATACTTTTGTACCTGTTTCCTCCAGCATCCTCACAAGGTCCTTTGCTGTTGTTCTGGGATTGATTTGCACTTTTCGCACCAAAGTATGTTCATTTCTAGGAGACAGAACGCGTCTCCTTCCTGAGCGGTATGACGGCTGCGTGGTCCCATGGTGTTTATACTTGCGTACTATTGTTTGTACAGATGAACGTGGTACCTAAGGCATTTGGAAATTGCTCCCAAGGATGAACCAGACTTGTGGAGGTCTACAATTATTTTTCTGAGGTCTTGGCTGATTTCATTTGATTTTCCCATGATGTCAAGCAAAGAGGCACTGAGTTTGAAGGTAAGCCTTGAAATACATCCCCAGGTACACCTCTAATTGACTCAAATGATATCAGAAGCTTCAAAAGCCATGACATCATTTTCTGGAATTTTCCAAGCTGTTCAAAGGCACAGTCAACTTAGTGTATGTAAACTTCTGACCCACTGGAACTGTGATACAGTGAATTATAAGTGAAATAATCTGTCTGTAAACAATTGTTGGAAAAATTACTTGTGTCATGCACAAAGTAGATGTCCTAACCGACTTGCCATAACTATAGTTTGTTAACAAGAAATTGTGGAGTGGTTGAAAAATGAGTTTTAATGACTCCAACCTAAGTGTATGTAAACTTCCGACTTCAACTGTACCATGTTTTGTCAGAGATTCAGGAATAAGGAGAATCAAAAACAGGGTAGCCACTTGCATTGCATGAACTACTGAGCTTTTCTGCGTGTGTGGTTGATGATGTTTGTTTTTCTGAAACCATGTACACTATATATACACAAAAGTATCTGGACACCCCTTAAAATTGTGGATTTGGCTATTTCAGCCACACCCGTTGCTGACAGGTGTGTAAAATCGAGCACACAGCCATGCAATCTCCATAGACAAACATTGGCAGTAGAATGGCCTTACTGAAGAGCTCAGTGATGTTCACCGTGGTACCGTCATAGGACGCCACCTTTCCAACAAGTCAGTTCGTCAAATTTCTGCCCTGCTAGAGCTGCCCCAGTCAACTGTAAGTGCTGTTGTTGTGAAGTGGAAACAAGCTCACAGAACAGGACCGGCGAGTTCTGAAGCACGCAGCGCGTAAAAATCATCTGTCCTCGGTTGCAACATTCCCTACCAAGTTCCAAAGTGCCTCTGGAAGCAACGGCTGGAATGGTGTAAAGCTCCACTGGACTCTGGAGCTGTGGAAAGGCATTCTCTGGAGTGATGAATCACCATCTGGCAGTCCGACAGACAATTCTGGGTTTGGCGAATGCCAGGAGAACGCTACTGCCCGAATGCATAGTGCCAACTGTAAAGTTTGATGGACGAGGAATAATGGTCTGGGGCTGTTTTTCAGGGTTCGGGCCTTGTAGTTCCAGTGAAGGGAAATCTTAACGCTACAGCAGACAATGACAATATGGCAACAGTTTGGGAACGCCCTTTCCTGTTTGAGCATGACAACGCCCCCATGCACAAAGCGAGGTCCATACAGAAATGGTTGGTCGTGATCCGTGTGGAATAACTTGACTGGCCTGTACAGAGCCCTGACCGAACACTTTTGAGATGAAATGGAACGCCGACTGCGAGCCAAGCCTAATCGCTCAACATCAGTGCCCGACCACACTAATGTTATTGTGGCTGAATCTCAGCAATGTTCCAACATCTAGTGGAAAGCCTTCCCAGTGGAGTGGAGGCTGAGATAGCAGCAAAAGGGGGACCAACTCCATATTAATGCCCATGATTTTGGAATGAGATGTTCGACCAGCAGGTGTCCACATACTTTTGGTAATGTAGTGTACCTATAGCTGAATGTTATGAATTTTGATACTCACATAATCAAATTGATGTTCTACTTTAACGACCATGTGTGACAATACAAAATATGTTATCAATCAAATATATTTATATAGCCCTTAACATCAGCAGTTGTCCCAAAGTGCTTTACAGTAACCAACCTATGCAGTCCCTAATTGGCCTAGCCAAGGGACAAATAATAGTAAACGATTCCTCCTATGAGCAAAATACTCTGCNCCAGAGAGCCCTCAGAGCTGCTGCCTCATCAATACACCCAGAGAGCCCTCAGAGCTGCTGCCTCATCAATACACCCAGAGAGCCCTCAGAGCTGCTGCCTCCTCAATACACCCGGAGAGTCCTCAGAGCTGCTGCCTCATCAATAGACTGAAGCACTGGATCCCTTTCTCTGCACTAATCTGGTGGTGTCTTCACCTTCTCAAGCACATCTCTCCCATCCCCAATGGGGTCAGCCAGACAGACACCTCTCATCGGGCCACCCAGACAGACACCTCTCAAGTGTGAGACACTACTAAACTGAATTCAAAGGGGTGTAAGGCTGAGAGGTCCCCATCCAACTCAAAGCACTCAATGACAACAACATCAATGAAGAGACCAAGGCCAGTTCTATGGTCTTAATGAATCCTTGTGGGATCCATTCACAGAGCCACTCTGGTCCTTACAGCTATCTATGGTCTTAATGAATCCTTGTGGGATCCATTCACAGAGCCACTCTCCTAGTCAGTCAGATTTAACAAGCTCTGTGTCTCTGTTTACTCATCAGGGAGGTTCCCAAAGTTCCAAAAGCCTGTCTTTTAGTTCTGGAGGTCCTGTATTGTAGTTCTGGAGGTCCTGTATTGTAGTTCTGGACGTCCTGTATTCTGCCCTGCCAATCAAAAAGGCAGTAACTGCTCATAGCATGGAACTGAGAAAAATGGCTTTTATTTACCTTGGCTTCACAGTAACTTTATGCAGTTACTGCTAACATGACCCCCATTTTTGACCAAATGAGCAGTTACTGCCTTTTTGCTTGGTAGGGCCGTATTGTAGTTCAGGAGGTCCTGTATTGTAGTTCAGGAAGTCCTGTATTGTAGTTCAGAAGGCCTGCATTGTAGTTCTGGAAGTCTTGTATTGTAGTTCAGGAGGTATTGTATTGTAGTTCAGGAGGTCTTGTATTGTAGTTCTGGAGGTGATTGTAGTTCTGGAGGTCTTGTATTGTAGTTCTGGATGTTCTGTATTGTAGTTCTGGATGTTCTGTATTGTAGTTCAGGACATCGTCTATTGTAATTCTGGAGGCCCTGCATTGTGGATCTAGAGGCCCTGTATTGTAGTTCTGGAGGCCCTGCATTGTGGATTCAGAGGCCCTAGTTGTAGATCTGGAGGCCCTGTATTCTAGTTCTGGAGGCCCTGTAGTGTGGATTCAGAGGCCCTAGTTGTAGTTCTGGAGGCCCTGCACTGTGGATTCAGAGGCCCTAGTTGTATTGTGTATCATCAACCAACCAGTGACCATCTAAACATGGGCCTCTGAAGAGATAATACCAAAGGACAAACATGGGAAAGAAGAGCTTGATTTGAAATGAAGAACTCTTAACAAGATCAGGCTACTCCATGGAGCTTAGGTGTATCACATGTACCAGGAGTTTAAAAAGGGACTCTGAACAAAGACTTTAGGAACAAAGATGGACTTGATGATCAAAGAGTTTGAACAGTTACAGTGTATGAGAGCAACTTGCTCACTGATTTAACGCTTGGATGGGCTGATCTTAGACCAATAGTTTTTCATATTAGTCTACTATACAGGTCATAGACATTTCAGATTGTCAAATGGATGTCGATGACATCAACCAGAACGTTTCCTTGGTTGGTAATCCATATATGTCCATGCAAGACTCTTAGAAGCAAGCAATGGTTGTGAAAAATGTAACATAACATTACATATGACACCTATGTCGGCCACCAAGTGCATCTATGTGGAACAAGGCCTATGCAACTTGAACTAAGTTTGAATAGGAAGCTACTCCTACCCTGGGGATATTTTCTCTGGAGCCCCTCTCTGGAGTCACTGATCGTTTTTATTATTGTTCAGTGGACTGGATCGGCCAATCACAAAACACGATAGCACATTGAGAAGGCTGCATGGTGGAGGGCATCAGTTAGGTGACGAACGGACTGGCAGTGAGAATGAACTTAATCCCTTAAGCCTCGTGTTGGGGCTTGTCTGTTCTCTCCCTCCCTCGATCCCTCGACAGAAGAAGAACACAGACAAAAAGCAACAAGAGAACCTCAATCTACTTGTTCCCAAGAAATACATTTTTTCACACTTTTCAGAAATGCGTTTCACAAACTTGCTCATGCAGATTTTTATTGGGAGTATAAAACATTGCACTTTTTACACTTGGGCACTTTAAAAATATATTTTTTTTACCTCAAATTGTATTTGAGTGTGTCAACAGTAATATCTAGACAGAAGCCTTTAAACGGTAATCATAAACAAGATAATGATTTATTTGGAAGAGTATTTTTTGTCAGTCATTGCGTTGGAATTTGAAAATAAAGAAAGATATCTCTTCATTAGCCACAGGAACACATTCAGATTGATGTCTGGCAGGTGACACCTGAGGATAAAGTGTCACTTAAGGGATAGAGGCAACACCACTTTACGGTGATCCCTTTACCTTGAAAAAGGTATCCTGCTAAAAGCTAGGATAATACGATTATCACTTAAAAGGTGATTTAGTGGACAGGACGGTTTAGAGTGACTGATTCCAGGATGATTTTGGGGGGTAAATGCTTGGAATCAACCCTCCTTGTTTCCAAGAACCTTATGATAGTTTACAGGAAGGCCAGCAAGAGTCTAATTCTAAGGTAACTTCTCTCTCTGTCACATGTCCATTAACGAATAACCTTTCTTTTCCCCTTTACTTTTACTGGCTTTTTAATTACAACCAATATTCTGTAGATTCTGTAAACCTGCAAAACCATGAAGAGCCTCTGAACATGCATTTTAATGCTGGTACCATTACGCTGCTGTCCCAACAGGTCACATGTAGGCCCTATACTAATATCACGCAGGGTCATAGCGAAAGCCTGATAATGAGATGCAACGAGGGTGTGTCTGCAACACACCAGGGTCATGAACTTGTAACTCTGCTGGGACATCTGTACACATTCTCCCGCTGCGACTCCAGTACTCTCCTTGATATCAAGCCTAATGGTATAAAACCTTGCTTGGTCCTCTCCTCTGAAAGAATTTGACACCCAGACAGAATAGGAAGTCCCCAAGGAGAGGAACCTCCTCGGGTTAGGCACGGACAACCCTTTTTGTTCAGGGACTCCCCGCAACAAACCCCAAAATATTTGTGGACATCTGCCCTGGTGCTCATCTACATGCATAGTCCCAGCCTGGGGGTTGGTGCCCTGCTCAGGAGACAATGGTGCTGCAGTCTGATCTATCACCACTACTGCTACTGCTTTTCTATCCCAGCTCAAAGAACAGACTCTAAAAAACTGGAAAGAGAGAAAAGAGTAAGTGAACGTCAGGACGTCTTTTCAGGGAGGATTGATACAACTAACACTTTGGTTTCTCCTCCCTTCAAGCCTCCCACGAATTATAATTTTTCACTGTGCAGGCGACCAGACCTTTGTCCATAGGCTGCCATTCAAAGGGAAATTGGTGTAGTAAAGGGCACTGGATGAAAAAAAATAGGATGTATCCATCCGGATGAAAGGTGGATTTGGTGGTCCCTAAATTATCCTTCTAAATAGCTATGCAAGTAGAATTTGTATACCTCTTAAATGAATGTAAAAAATAATAATTGGATAGATTTATACAAATATTGGTTTGTTTTTGTGAAATGCAGCATTTCAATTAACATTGCTTTGTGAAGTCACTGGGAAAATCATGTAATCCTTAGAAAAACAATCATTCTTAGTCAGTCTTGTTGAACAATACCACCATCTCCTGGTCACAATATGAACTGTACGTATAAAGTGCATGCTTACCAATAGAGGGGGCTCTCGACATTCCTTTGTACCCATTCTCCTCCGGTGACATGACGCAAACATACACTGAAAAAATAAACAAGCGCACATTTCTAAAAAAACATTTTTTTCTCCGTCATTATGGGGTATTTTACTGAGTTACCGTTTAAATACAATGCATTTGGAAAGTACGCAGACCCATTCACTTTTTCCACTTTGTTACGTTACAGCCTTATTCTAAACACAATACCGCATAATGACAAAGCAAAGAGGGTTTTTAGAAATGTTTTCTAATGTATAAAATATGAAATATCACATTTACATAAGTATTTAGACCCTTTACTCAGTACTTTGTTGAAGCACCTTTGGCAGCCTCGAGTTTTCTTGGGTATGATGCTTAAATCTCTAAATAATAGAAATTGGATGTAATAAATGTATCACTAGCCACTTTAAACAATTTTGTATATAATGTTTACATATCCGACATTACGCATATCAAATGTATACACTGTACTCTATACCATCTACTGAATCTTGCCTATGCTGTTCAGCCATCGACTCAAATCTCTAGCCACTTTAATAATAAAAAATTGGATGAAATAAATGTATCACTAGCCACTTTAAACGATGCCATTTATATAATGTTTACATATCCTACATTACTCATCTCATATGTATATACTGTACTCCATACCACCTACTGCATCTTGCCTATGCCGGTCAGCCATCGCTCATCCATATATTTATATGTACATACTCGTATTCATTCCTTTACTCTTGTGTGTATATAAGGTAGTTGTTGTGAAAGTGTTAGATTACTTGTTAGATACTACTGCATGGTCAAACTAGAAGCACAAGCATTTCGCTACACTCGCATTAACATCTGCTAACCATGTGTATGTGACAAATAAAATTTGATTTGAAGCTTGGCACACCTGTATTTGGGGAGTTCCTCCCCTTCTTCTCTGCAGATCCTCTCAAGATCTGTCAGGTTGGATGTGGAGCTTCGATTCCCAGCTATTTTCAGATCTCTCCAGAGATGTTTGCTCGGGTTCAAGTCTGGGCCACTCAAGGACATTCAGAGACTTGTCCCGAAGCCACTCCTACGTTGTCTTGGCTGTGTGCTTAGAGTCATTGTCCTTTTGGATCCTTCGACCCAGTCTGAGGTCCTGAGCAGGTTTTGATCAAAGATCTCTCTGTACTTTGCTCTGTTCATCTTTCCCTCGAACCTGACTAGTCTCCCAGTCCCTGCCGCTGAAAAACATCCCCACAGCATGATGCTGCCACCACCATGCTTCACCGTAGGGATGGTATTGGCCAGGTGATGAGCGGTGCCTGGATTCCTTCAGACGTGAAGCCTGGCATTCAGGCCAAAGAGTTCAATCTTGGTGTCATCAGACCAGAGAATCTTGTTTCTCATGGTCAGAGAGTCCTTTCGGTGCCTTTGGCAAACTCCCAAGAGTGCTGTCATGTGTATTTTACTGAAGAGTGGCTTCTGTCTGGCCACTCTACCATAAAGGCCTGATTGGTGGAGTGCTGCAGAGATGATTGTCATTCTGGAAGGTTCTCCCATCTCCACAGAGGAACTCTGGAGCTCTGTCAGAGTGACCATCAGGTTCTTGGTCACCTCCAAGGTCATTTTCCCCCGATTGCTCAGTTGGGCCAGGCAGCCAGCTCTAGGAAGAGTCTTGGTGGTTCCAAACTTCTTCCATTTAAGAATGATGGAGGCCACTGTGTTCTTGGGGACCTTCAATGATGCAGACAATTTTTGGTACACTTCCCCAGATCTGTGCCTCGACACAATCCTGTCTCTGAGCTCTACGAACAATTCCTTCGACCTCATGGCTTGGTTTTTGCTCTAACAGGCACTGTCAACTGTGGGACCTTGTATAGACAGGTGTGTGCCTTTCTAACTCATGTCCAATCAATTGAATTTACCACAGGTGGACTCCAATCAAGTTGTAGAAACATCTCAAGGATGATCAATAGAAACAAGGTGCACCTGAGTTCAATTTCAAGTCCCATAGCAAAGGGTCTGAATACTTATTTAAATAAGGTATGTTCTTTATTTTTTATAAATTTGCAAACATTTCTAAAAACCTGAAGTCTGTTACAACGCCAAACTGCAGTCAGGTCAAGACCCTGGTGAGGCAGATGAGCTTCCCTGAGACGGTTTCTGACAGCTTGTGCAGAATTTCTTCAGTTGTTCAAACCCAGTTTTATCAGCTGTCCGAGTGCATCCCGCAGGTGAAGAAGCCAGATATGGAGTTCCTGGGCTGGCGTGATTACACGTGGTCTGCGGTTGTGAGGCCAGTTGGACGTACTGCCAAATTCTAGGAAACGACATTGGAGGCGGCTTATGGTAGAGAAATTAACATTCAATTCTCTGGCAACAGTTCTGGTAGACATTCATGCCAATTTCACACTCCCTCAAACTTGAGACATCTGTGGCATTGTGTTGTGAAGAAAACTGCACATTTTAGAGTGGCCTTTTACTGTCCACAGCACAAAGAGCACCTGTGTAATGATCATGCTGTTTAATCAGCTTCTTGATATGACACACCTGTCTGGTGGATGGAATATCTTGGCAAAGAATAAATGCTCACTAACAGGGATGTAAACAAATTTGTGCACAATTTGAGAGAAATAAGCTATTTGTGGGTATGGAAAATGTCTGGGATCTTTTATTTCAGCTCATGAAACATGGAACCAACACTTTACATGTTACGTTTATATTTTTGTTCAGTAAACTTCCTCCTCAATCAAGCAATGCAATTATCTGAACGTCTGCATGGGAGGCATCTATAGGTTCAAATGACCAACCAAGCTCCTTTCTTTAGACTCTAGCCCCAATATAACTGGTTACATTGTTTCTCATCTCTGCATCACAACAGTTGGTGAACATTTAAAAGACCAGCATCTGAGAGGGATGTAGTCCTATGACTTTAATACAAATCAAAAATGCATTTTGCACTTACATATTAGCAAGATGAGTTGTCAGAAAACATCAAACGAAACTAGGCATACAAAACTCAATACATTCTCCAGATCCTTTCATAGATGGTTCCTCCTGGTACAGTGCATTGGTTCAAATTAAAAGTTAAAGCTGTATAGCTAAACATGAAAGCCTAAAAGAAAACCTGCTGAAACATCCACTCTAGGGTCACAAACTAACTCTATCCATGCATGAACACTTGACCAACAGTTCGCCACGTGTAATATCCTACACAGGAGTCTTCATGCTACTTTGAGCTTTGGCCTTCTCTTTTTCCAGATGTTTCTGAAAATAAAAAGGGACAGCATTTAGATTTCAGAGCATATCATTTTTCTAATGCTGAACACTGTTTGATACCAAGTGAGAGACGTATTGGTGTGTTTAGTGTCAGAGTTTTAAATGACTGCTTAGATATTTTTGGTATATCTGCTAATTGGACTAAAATATTATAATAATATGTTTACCTTGAGTTTTTGGTAGTGAGATTGACTGCTGCAGTGAACCTTCTTGGCGGTCTCCTCATTGGAATAGAACAGGAAACACACTCTACAGTAGTACCCCATCTTCACATATTCAACACCTGCAATCAGACAACAGTGTCACAGTGATGTTTGGATATAACGTGTGAAATATACAGTACATAAACAGTTGAAGTCGTAAGTTTACATACACCTTAGCCAAATACGTTTAAACTCAGTTTTTCACAATTGCTGACATTTAATCCTAGTAAAAATTCCCTGTCTAAGGTCAGTTAGGATCACCACTTTATTTTAAGAATGTGAAATGTCAGAATAATAGTAGAGAGAATGATTTATTTCAGCTTTTATTTCTTTCATCACATTCCCAGTGGGTCAGAAGTTTACATGCACTCAATTAGTATTTGGTAGCATTGCCTTTAAATTGTTTAACTTGGGTCAAACGTTTTGCGTAGCCTTCCACAAGTTTCCCACAATACGTTGGGTGAATTGTGGCCCATTCCTCCTGACAGAGCTGGTGTAACTGAGTCAGGTTTGTAGGCCTCCTTGTTCACACACGCTCTTTCAGTTCTGCTCACAAATTTTCTATGGCTTTGTGATGGCCACTCCAATACCTTGACTTTGTTGTCCTTAAGCCATTTTGCAAGTATGCATGGGGTCATTGTCCATTTGGAAGACCCATTTGCGACCAAGCTTTAACTTCCTGACTGATGTCTTGAGATGTTGCTTCAATATATCCACATAATTTTCCGTCCTCATGATGCCATCTATTTTGTGAAGTGCACCAGTCCGTCCTGCAGCAAAGCAGCCCCACAACATGATGCTGCCACCCCTGTGCTTCACGGTTGGGATGGTGTTCTTTGGCTTGCAAGCCACCTCCTTTTTCCTCCAAACATAACGATGGTCATTATGGCCAAACAGTTCTATTTTTGTTTCATCAGACCAGAGGACATTTCTCCAAAAAGTACGATCTTTGCCCCATGTGCAGTTGCAAACCGTAGTCTGTCTTTTTTATGGCGGTTTTGGAGCAGTGGCTTCTTCCTTGCTGAGCGTCCTTTCAGGTTATGACGATATAGGACTCATTTAACTGTGGATATAGATACTTTTGTACCCGTTTCCTCCAGCATCTTCACAAGGTCCTTTGCTGTTGTTCTGGGATTGATTTGCACTTTTCGGCACCAAAGTACATTCATCTCTAGGTGACAGAATGCTTCTCCTTCCTGAGCGGTATGACGGATGCGTGGTCCCATGTGTTTATACTTGCGTACTATCGTTTGTACAGATGAAAGTTGTACCTTCAGGCGTTTGGAAATTGCTCCCAAGGATGAACCAGACTGGTGGAGGTCTACAATTATTTTTCTGAGGTCTTGGCTGATTACTTTTTATTTTCCCATGATGTCAAGCAAAGAGCCACTGAGTTTGAAGGTAGGCCTTGAAATACATCCACAGGTACACCTCCAATTGACTCAAATTATGTCAATTAGCCTATCAGAAGCTTCTAAAGGCATGACATCATTTTCTGGAATTTCCAAGCTGTTTAAAGGCACAGTCAACTTAGTGTATGTAAACTTCTGACCCACTGGAATTGTGATACAGTGAATTATAAGTGAAATAATGTGTAAACAATTGTTGGAAAAATGACTTGTGTCATGAACAAAGTAGATGTGTATGTAAACGTCCGACTTCAACTGTATAGCTCTAATGTTGTTTATGTTTTAGAAAAGACAAGAAGTTGCCTCACGGAAAAAGATGGTACTTCTATATGTTATTAAAAAAGGTCTTACTAAACACATAGAAACCCCTTTCCCTCTAAAGAGTATTCATCTGAGCAAGTCCTTACCCACTGGGTTGTTAGGCTCATAAGGCCCCAGAGGAACCGGGCTGGTTGATGAAAGCTTCCCCTCGTCCTGGGATGGCGTGCTAGCAGCCTCTCCATTCTCGTCAACACTCCTCACACTCACTATGGAAATGGGCGACTCGTTTTCCTCCATTTTGATGTTCTACAGCGTAGAGCAAATAGAGTGTCAGTTCATTGAGTTACTACTTTCGGTTGACAAACTAAAAGTGCCTAGGGTTACATCCAAAATAGTGTCATATTCCCCATCAGATCATCACTGATGGATTGCTGATGATGACAGCGCACTACGTTTGGCCAAAGCCCCATAGGTCTGTGAGTCGTAGTAATACACTATAGTGAATATGGTGCCATTTCAGAACAACCTACGCCAGATAAACTTACCATGTCAGTGTCTATCTCGTGTACAGCTGAGTTCTCAGAGGGTTGATCGTATTCCCCCTGGACCTCTTCTTCTTCTTCCTCCTCCTTCCTAACCTCTACCTCACTCTGCTCAGTGGGCGCCTCCACCATATTCTCCTTGTCTTCTTTCTCAGGCCCGTCTGCTGATGAGGATGCAGTCTCTTCTCTGGACTTCTTGACTGGAGGTTCTTCATCCTGCTTGGCTGAGCTTTTGGGTGCTGAGCTTCTGTGGGAACTTGTTTCGCTGGCCGATCGCTCCCTCTTCGACGGTCTCTTCTCCTTCTCCTCAGAGTCAGGGGCTGGTGGTCGGTGTCTAGCGTGGGAAAGAGCATTTCATTTCAATTCAACTTTATTGTTCCAGAAGGGCAATTTGGTTTAGTCACATTACATACAGTACAAAGAGAAGTATTTAGTAATGACAAAAATAACAAGTTGAAGTGTACAACGCTCACAGCAAATACACTAACTGTTGTCTAGTTTGACTCACCCGTATTTGAGCTGTTTGTACTTCCTGCTCACGTACACCGTTAGCCGCTTGCCTTCCAATTTAGGGGGTGTGTCCTTGTAGGTTTCAGCCATTCTCTCAGCGTCCTCTCCACGTTCCATCTCAATGAAACACTAGAAATTAAAGAATAAACATACAAAATAAACATGTGATTTCTACCGTGTCCCACTCATTCACCCATGAGGCATTCTAAGAAGCTCTGTAGTTGAAGAGATCAAAATATTGAATTCATATTTAATTACCTCGTTGCGAGATCTGTTCAGAAAATAACGTCTCACTTTGCCAAACGGTTCAGCGATTTTCAGGAGAGAGGCATCAGAGGATTTGAAGTGTGGAATCTGTCCCACGTATACCACTCTCCCACTCTGCAGGAAGAACAGGAACAGGAACATTACAAACAACTTTTACAGTAGAAGGCTGGCAAACTGAATCTTCATGTACGGTGCTCACCTGAATGGTAGCGTATGTCTGTGAATGGTAGATTTTCACAGATTTCCCACACACAGTTGGTGTTACATTCCCACTGTAGAAATTGACCATTGCTTTCGCCTCTTCTTCTGAAGTGAGTTGCAGAAAGGCCTAGATTCACCAACAAAAAGATACACAATGGTTAGATGTTGACGTCCAATCATACTGTTTTTTGCTTCAATGTCAAATTAATTAACTAATCAAATCAACCAACTAACTTTACCTCAGGTCTCACGTCAAGCACCAGGTGCTGAACTACTGTACCGAAGGGTTTGGCCAGGGCCAAGATCTCGTTCAGAAAACCATAGGCTCGTTTAAATCCCACAACGTTGACCACTCTCAATCCCCCAATTTTCTTAGAGCTTCCTGCAAAAAGAGTGAGTGAGAATTACACAACTGTTTACTTTTCCAACAATAATTGCTGTAGCCTATTTTCATATGGGCCGACACCGTACCGATGGTTTTCAATTCCACAGACGCTGTCATCAATCCATCCTAAATTAAAGGACCATATATCATTCTAGGGGTGAAGTTAATGTTGTTTACCTGAAGATGAGTATTTTTCTTTGGATGAGGAGTCCTGTCTCTCCAAGTCCTCATCCTCTGCCAGCTCATCCAGAGTCACAAAGTCATCCATGTTCTCTGGGAAATCCTGCTCCATGCTGCCCTCCTCCTGACGGAAAGGAACAACATAACATGTATGTCAACACATTAGTTACATATTCAACATATACACTACCGTTTAAAAGTTTGGGGGTCACTTAGAAATGTCCTTGTTTTTGAAAGAAAAGCACATTTTTGGTCCATTAAAATAACATCAAATTGATCAGAAATACAGTGTGGACATTTTTAATGTTGTAAATGACTATCGTAGCTGGAAACGGCTGATTTTTAAAAAATCTGCCGTTTCCAGCTACACTCTTCATTTACAACATTAACAATGTCTACACTGTATTTCTGATCAATTTGATGTTATTTTAATGGACCAAAAATGTGCTTTTCTTTCAAAAACAAGGACATTTCTAAGTGACCCCCAAACCTTTAAACGGTAGTTAGTGTATGTCAACATATTAGTTACATATTCAACATATATGTCAAAATATTAGTTACAGATTATATATATATATACATACATCCTGAGATATTGGTTACATATTCTAAATATATGTAACCAATATGCACAACAATCAGAAAAGGCAGATAAGTAATTGTGCTCAACAGAACTTGGTCTCAAACTGAACAAAACACAAGAGTAGCGCCAACTTGTAAGCAAGACGAATGTGATATTTTCTTGGGACTGTAAAAGTATTCTGTTGTTGACCTACCTGATCTGCAGGTAGCTGTTCCTCATGCATCTCTGAGCTCTCTGCTGGCTCTGCCGACGGCGTGTCATCCTTGTCCTCGGTCTCTGGCTCATCTGTAGTGGCTTCAGTTTCCATCTGTTCACTCTCAAGCTCTCCCTCTGCTTTCTCTTCTGGATCAGGCACAGTCCCCTCCTCCACCCCCTCAGCCTTCTCGGTGACATCACTACTGCTCAGACCCTTGGCAGTGCTCGGAACATCGTCTGAGTCCGGAGCAGGTTCCTTCTCCTCCTGCGATTCCAGACTGGTGTTGGCAGCAGTCTCTGGGTCTTCCGTCACGGCTTCAGCCTTGTCCGCTGACAGCCCAACATCATGTGGACCCTGGTCTCCCTCTCCTTCGTACTCCTCAGCTTTATCTCCCTCCATCACACCAGCCACCATGTCGCCTGACCCCTCTCCCTCTCCCCCTGACCCCTCACCCCCTGACCCCTCTCCCTCTCTCCCTGCACCGCCATCCTCACCTTTTGGTGGTTCCTTCGTGTCCTCTTTGGCTTTGCTGCTAGAAGAGGAAGATTTCGTGCTCTTGGAGGAGGAAGATTTGTCTTTGGGCCCAGTACTACTGCTGCTTCTCCTTCTCTTGTCATCAATCAGTTTGCTGGAGCGATTATTCACACTGTTACAGACAGACAACAATCAGTCCAGATAGTTGTCCTTTTTTCACAGAGCTAAGTCCTCTAATATGATAATGAAGCACTGAATCAATTCTGGAACTCTTACGTTAAGGTCTTGTACTTGGTACAGATGTTTAAGCGGACAATCTTTCCCTGGATGGTCAGTGGATTCAGAGTGTAGTACTTCACCAACATCTCAGCATCCTCTGCAGACCCCAGCTGTACAAAAGCCTTGGAAGACGAACACATCCAGAAATAAAAAAATAAATATTGAGACTAATATAATACAAATAATATAGGCAATTTAGCAGACACTTTGATCCATACATTAGTATGATTTTTATACAAACAGAGAATAGTAAGACTTTTACCTCCTCGGTAAGAAACAAGTGTTTCTTCACGGTACCGAAGCGCCGTGCGATGGTGAGGAGTTCCTGCTTCTTGTCATTCTCACGCGGTAAGTTGGAGAAGAAGACTACCTGTGATTGGTTCGCTGCCGCTGGCTCTTTGCCTAGTTTCGCCTCTTGGTTGATTCTCTCAGTTCTGCGGTCTTTCTGTACTCAGAAAGAGGAACATATTACGTGTCCTGGTCTGCCATGCATGATCACTGCTTGAATTGAACGGGATAGTTAACGGTCAGCAAAGTTAGAAATGCAGCTGAGTGATTTGAAGTATTTCATCTACACAGCAGATAAATACAGGCAAAACTAATGAAAATAGATGAATTAGGGCATTCCAATATTACCTGAATCACCATGAGTTCTTTGGACAGATAAAAGGTGATTTGTTTCCCATGCAACACCGCTGGGTTCTGCTGGTAGTAGTTCACCACATCCCTAGCTTCCTTATGAGTCTCCATTTCTAAAAAGGCCTGTGGAGTAGGAATACGCACCATGAACCCTACATGACCAGTCAGCTGGTTCTCTAATACAACGTCATCTGTTTACTTCTGTTAAATCGGGTAATAAGAACAAGTCAAGGTTTAGATTTTTTTTAAATTTAAATTTAACCTACATTTTCACAGACAGTTTCACTCTGTTATTCAAAGCAGAGTTTGCATTGTGATACGTTGATTTCCGTTGTACTGTAATACGTTACTGGTTTATTCCCATCAGGGATGCACGATATATCGGTGAACATATCGGAAACAACATCAGTATCGGCCCGATGTCTAGTTTAACGCTGATGTGAAAAAACCGATGTCAAAGCTGACGTGCATACCTATATAACATAGGTAGATGACGTAATGACGCCGCGTAAAAGTTCAGATGTTGCCCTACCGGAGTTACACAGTAATAGCATCACTACTATTAGCTTCACACTATTGTCCCTAATCATAAGGATTAGGGACAATAGTGGAATTTGCGGTTTGCCTTCAAAAGAAAAGTATCTCTTTGAAAGTGATGCAGAGGGTTACAATTGGTGGAATCATGTGATATTCAGACTAGATAATGTTAAAACAAGGTTGGAATGTGAAATGGGGTATCAGAATACTCTGTGACACCCACAGAACACAACTGTGAAGAGTTTACGCAAATATTGGCGTTGTAGCTCTTATCTCGGGACTGTGACTGTGTGAAATCACCTCCCCAGTCAGCCTATTGTGTGTATTGACATTCATATTGCACTGTACAGCTTTACCTAAGTATTGGGGATCAATGAAATGGGGAATCAGTCTACTCAATACCCAATATATTTTTTCCCAATGTCCTCCTCAAGAGTTATCAGACTCCAAAACATCCACGCAGTATTGTTTTTCCTCAGGAATAGTTTTCAATACACATAGGTGGACCATAAATGTGGCTCAATTCACAGCTGTTTCAGAGTCCCGCAATAAGAGCTACGACGCTAATGTTCTCTGGGTGTCACGGAGTAGACTGATACCCCATGTCATTGATCCACAATCCATAGGTAAGGCTGTACAGTGAAATAAGTAGGTCCCCAATGCATTTCTAAAGTATAATACATTCAGTGTGATTTCAACAGATTGTCAAATTAACCAGCATCATAGCATACGTATCGATGAATCGTTGTGACATATGAAATACGAGTGAGTGTAATCAATGTGTAATAACTATGCAAAAAAAATGTATGAACGCGTTAAATTATTATGTGACGTACACTCATATTCAGGTCCTGATTGGTCAACAAGTTTATTTGACGTGTATCTGTTTTGATACGCAAAGACCCAAACGGCGTTTCATAGAAATCCTGGTTGAGAATGAAACAAATGAACAACGAAAACAGCACAGCAAGTAAGTGAAAGAAATAGGTTTTGATTATGTTTTACTGGTAATGGGGACATGCCAACAAAATAACTTTTTGTTCAGTGTGGTGTGTGTAACCTTTATTTAACTAGGCAAGTCAGTTAAGAACAAATTATTATTTACATTGACAGCCTACCATGGCCAAACACGGACGACGCTGGGCCAATTGTGCGCCGCCCTATGGGACTCCCAATCACGGGCCGGGATGTGATACAGCCAGGAATCGAACCAGAGACTGTAGTGATGCCTCTTGCACTGAGATGCAGTGCCTTAGACCGCTGCGTCCAAGTGTGTGTGTGTTAACTATTTAACTGTACTAGAATACTTAAAAGGCTGCTAAAATGTTAAATATCAGTATTGTTTTTTNCATTCAATAGCCAACCGTGCTACCGTTTAGCCATCGCTCATTCAATAGCCAACCATGCTACCGTTTAGCCATCGCACATTCAATAGCCAACGATGCTACCGTTTAGCCATCGCTCATTCAATAGCCAACCGTGCTACCATTTAGCCATCGCTCATTCAATAGCCAACCATGCTACCGTTTAGCCATCGCTCATTCAACAGCCAACCATGCTACCATTTAGCCATCGCTCATTCAACAGCCAACCATGCTACCGTTTAGCCATCGCTCATTCAATAGCCAACCATGCTACCGTTTAGCCATCGCTCATTCAATAGCCAACGATGCTACCGTTTAGCCATCGCTCATTCAATAGCCAACCATGCTACCACCTCTTCCAGAACGCGCAGCCAGTGTTTGGCACCCTCTATAGGCGGCACGCATTTTAGTTTCAAAGCCACCACAAAAATTTTAAACATTCTGCCCACACCTCTACAGAAATGTGATCAAATTTGCCATTGTGCTTTAGAATCTGTCATGGTCCCATTCCAAATCACAGAGCAAATGAGGGCGTTTTTGTTACCATTAAAAGGTGAATGGAGAGTGTTTTTGATACCATAAAAGGTGAATGGAGGGCGTTTTCCAGGCAAGGTTGTAACGCTTGCTCACGAGCACAGAAATATAGTATGGCTCTGACATATCAATGGAAAACATGAGAGCAGAAATACAGTATTGCTCTGACATCAATGGAAAACATGAGAGCAGAAATATAGTATGGCTCTGATATATCAATGGAAAACATGAGCAGAAATATAGTATGGCTCTGACATATCAATGGAAAACATGAGAGCAGAAATATAGTATGGCTCTGATATCAATGGAAAACATGAGCAGAAATATAGTATGGCTCTGACATATCAATGGAAAACATGAGAGCAGAAATATAGTATGGCTCTGACATATCAATGGAAAACATGAGAGCAGAAATATAGTATGGCTCTGACATATCAATGGAAAACATGAGAGCAGAAATATAGTATGGCTCTGATATCAATGGAAAACATGAGAGCAGAAATATAGTATGGCTCGGACATACAGTGAGGGAAAAAAGTATTTGATCCCCTGCTGATTTTGTACGTTTGCCCACTGACAAAGAAATGATCAGTCTATAATTTTAATGGTAGGTTTATTTGAACAGTGAGAGACAGAATAACAACAAAGAAATCCAGAAAAACGCATGTGAAAAATNCCCATCCACGACCCATTTTCAATGCCCTGGTTGAGGGAAGGAGGTTCTCACCCAAGATTTGACGGTACATGGCCCCGTCCATCGTCCCTTTGATGCGGGGAAGTTGTCCTGCCCCTTAGCAGAAAAACACCCCCAAAGCATAATGTTTCCACCTCCATGTTTGACGGTGGGGATGGTGTTCTTGGGGTCATAGGCAGCATTCCTCCTCCTCCAAACAAGGAGAGTTGAGTTGATGCCAAAGAGCTCCATTTTGGTCTCATCTGACCACAACACTTTCACCCAGTTGTCCTCTGAATCATTCAGAAGTTCATTGGCAAACTTCAGACGGGCATGTATATGTGCTTTCTTGAGCAGGGGGACCTTGCGGGCGCTGCAGGATTTCAGTCCTTCACGGCGTAGTGTGTTACCAATTGTTTTCTTGGTGACTATGGTCCCAGCTGCCTTGAGATCATTGACAAGATCATCCCGTGTAGTTCTGGGCTGATTCCTCACCGTTCTCATGATCATTGCAACTCCAAGAGGTGAGATCTTGCATGGAGCCCCAGGCCGAGGGAGATTGACAGTTCTTTTGTGTTTCGTCCATTTGCGGATAATCGCACCAACTGTTGTCACCTTCTCACCAAGCTGCTTGGCGATGGTCTTGTAGCCCATTCCAGCCTAGTGTAGGTCTACAATCTTGTCCCTGACATCCTTGGAGAGCTCTTTGGTCTTGGCCATGGTGGAGAGTTTGGAATCTGATTGATTGATTGCTTCTGTGGACAGGTGTCTTTTATACAGGTAACAAACTGAGATTAGGAGCACTGCCTTTAAGAATCTTTCTGATTGAGAGGGGGTCAAATACTTTTTATTTCCCTCATTAAAATGCAAATCAATTTATAATTTTTTTTACATTCGTTTTTCTGGATTTTTTTTTGTTATTCTGTCTCACTGTTCAAATAAACCTACCATTAAAATTATAGACTGATCATTTCTTTGTCAGTGGGCAAACGTACAAAATCAGTAGGGGATCAAATACTTTTTTCCCTCACCGTATCAATGGAAAACATACGTATATGTTGCGTGCAACAGTTTGATAAATAGCAATAATTTGTGGCGCATGGAAATCCTAGAATCTCCACGTACGCCAGAATTCAGGGAGAAATTTATAAATGAGACCTCAGGCACAAAGTGTTGTGCTTTACCTTGTTCTTCAGAACCAGGTGTTCACAGAGAGTTCCAAAGGGTTCAGCCAGTGCGAACAGGGCTTTGTTAGACAGAGGACTCCTGTCATATTTGGCCACCACTACTTTGCTTCTGATCTGATGAGGAGAACAGTTACAAAACAGGTTGAATCCATCACTTTCACACCAAAGGCATACCAGTAAATACATGTTGATTTGAGGAGGAGTTACTTGGTCACTGCATTACAGTAAAGAGATCGTATTTTATCAAGATAATATGACAAATAACACACATTACCTGCTTAAGTGCCATAGAGTGTTGGTATGGCTTGCCTGATCCAATGTTAGATCCAGCACCACCACCTAAAATACATGATAATAACACAAGGGTTTTATATATATACGGCTTTTCAAGGACCCACAGTCACTTAAATTACAACAGTGGCCAGCTAAACAAAAACAAACATGGACTGCTAGCTTACTTTGTCTATAGACTGATTACAGGGTCAGGAAGCCAATATGTAATTTGGGTGAACTAGGATTATCCCTTTAATGATAATGATTACATGGTAATGAATACAAAAATTCCCCAGTAAGTGACAGCAATAAGCATACATTGGCTGCGTGCGAAATGGCATCCTATTCCTTATATAGTGCACTACTTTTGGCCAGAGCCCTATGGGACCCTAATCAAAAGTAGTGCACTAAAAGAGAATAGGATGCCACACAAACACACCATTACCCCAGCCAGAGTTCATGCGGCCTCCTCCAGCCTGCTGCCCACCACCCATGGGGATTGGTCCCAGGAGACTGGCTGATTGATTGCTGGTCTCCAGTAGATGAGACCCACCGCTGAAAGGGACAAACATGAGATTCAGTCTACTATTATACAAGGCTGATTCATCCACGTATTTAAAGTGAAAATTTGGCCTAGTTTAGATTTGGTTCATGAAGAAATGGTAGCGGCCATGACTGAATTCAAACACGAGTTGGTTTCAGGGTGTGGTTTGACGTGGGTGTCTTGTGTGTGTGTGTGTACGCAGATGGGAAGAGTTAGACAAATTATTTCCACACCTAACCTTAGTCATCTGGTGTGCGAACGTGGTAAATTTGGTTTGACTTTGGATAGCCTATCACCGGGGCTAGTTAGGGACCGTCAATAAATTACACAATGCAAATGAGACAATATTTTCATGTTGCATACCTTTTAGTTCTCATTAAATGCTTTCAATATTTGTACATTAATTTTTATAATTTATAGTTGGTTTGAGGTTTTTAAGTAATTGAAATTTGGAGCTATTGGGATTTTAACATATAGTCTCACGTACATTGTGTAATTTACTGATGGTCCCTAACTAGCCCCATAGGGATATCCAAAGTCAACCTAAATTTACGCAAGCATTGCGATTGGGTCCGTGCAGCTGCACACCGAATTGATGATTACTAGTGTGCTGCCAGCTGTGGGCAGGATTAAAACAAAGACAACCTTAATTTTTGTTGTGATGCAGTCACGACCACAAGTCTCACAAAACTCTGTTTTGGACAAGACTGACTTTATGACCAAAATGATTCTATTTACACTTTGTAGTACATTTGTAGTACAAATGTTTCACACTCATATTGATGCCACACAGCCTGTTTTCTAAATGAGAAGTCGTTTTTTAGGGGTAGTGTCTCTTTAAAAGCAAAACACCTGAAAGGTTCTGGTTTACTGTGTTCTTATGTTCTTTATAAACTCTTGGGACTAATATTTGCAAACATGTTATAACAACCGGCATGTGTGTGAGAAGTTTTTATTTAACTAGGCAAGTCAGTTAAGAACAAATTCTTATTTAGAATGACGGCCTACACCGGCCAAACCAGGGCGAAGCTGGGCCAATTGCGCGCCGCCCTATAGGACTCGCAATCACGGCCGGTTGTGATACAACCTGGATTCGAACCAGGGTGTCTGTAGTGACGCCTCTAGTACTGAGATGCAGTGCCTTAGACCGCTGCGCCACTCGGGAGCCCAAGACAGAGAAAGCGAGAGCGAGAGCATTTGTCTGCGCGCGTGTGTGTGTGTGTGTGTGCGCGGGAGACACACATACCCTCTGCTTGTGGCCATGTGTGGATCCCATTCTGGGTACCTAAAGATCACGGGAGAATATTGGTTAAAAAATGACTGACGGTAGCACACAATTTTATTATAAGACAGAACTCCAAAAAAGTTGCTTGCTTTTCCCCCCCATTCTTTTTCCAACAGGCAGGAGAAAAGATGTACACCGACGTTTCAGTGTGTATCACCTTCTTCAGTGTTTATCTGAACATTAGTCAAAATAATCTCGTTGCCTAAAGGCCTTTACATAACGTAGTGTGTTTGAAGAGGAAGAGTGACTTACATTTGCAGGAGAAGCCTCTGGTTTTCTGCATGGCGTAATCCATCAGTGTGCTGGTTCCACTCCTGCAGACCCAAGACAACCACTGGATGAGTGACTGATTTACTGAATACATACACTGTATACATGAACTGGCTCCCACACCAATTAGAAAGCAAAAGGGTGATTAAACTATGGCTCTTCAAAAGGAGAAAAAAGCTGAATAAGTGGAGATATGATGCTAATATAAACAAACTTGTTGAACCATTACTTAAGTGTACAGTAGGATTGGCTTTTGTCACTTGATAATAAAAAGATATAAAAGATTTGATCATAAATTCTGGTCTTGAATTGAAAAAGTGTCCGTGCGTGCATGAGAGCAGCAATCAAACTGAGATCAGAGTAGACAGTGTGTGTGTGGATGGATGAAACAGACAGGTAAAGTGGAAAATGAATTGGAGTTACTACTCACCATGGTAGAATGCACGTCAAAATCACAAAGAGAGCACACATGGGGAAACATGTGAGGTATGACTCCTAAGAAGTCCTGCACTTTGCCTTGGGACGGGGATCCCATTCTCCTGGTCATAAAGACACTGTCTGCCGCTGAGGGGGGACCCATACCCATACCGCTGTAGCGATCATGGGAAAGATCTGAATACCACCCTGGATCTCTTCCACCACTGCCGTGGCCATAGTCGAGTTCATATCTTCCAGCTGAAGTGTCTTGGATGGAACTGTAGCCCAAGTCTCCTTGCTGAGCGTGGGCCGAAGCTTGCCCCATGGAACCACCCAGTCTTCCAACACGCATGTCATCCCAGTTGTCTCTGCTGGCTCTGTATGAGGGCTCAGAGGAGAGCCCAGATAGGTCCCCTCTAGAGTTGCCTGTCATGCGTCTGTCAGAATCCACCTTCCGGTTCTTAAGCTGCATTATAAGTTGAGGCAAGGTCTCCACACTAATGTTGTCTTCTGGGATCTGTGCCAGCACGTCTAGGTCAGCGGGCGACAGGCCCAAGCTGGCAAACAGCTTCATGGAGTTGCCAATGTGGCTGCCACCACGACGGGACAGCTGCGGGTCATGGTCGCCCTCACCACCACCCATACCTGAGGACATGCCGTGCAACTGTCTGGAGGTTGAGCCATGATGGAGGCTGTCTGAACGCTGTTCATTCATGCTGAAGTTGAGGGTCTCAGCAGCAGCCAGGAGCCCACGTCCCACAGCAAAGCCTTTCTGAGAACTATCAGATGGAATCTTCTGGGACATGGCCACTCTCAAAACGGCTGACGTGCTCTGAACTAACTCAACGTGAGACTACACGGTACAAGAACAGAATAAGGAAGCAGTTAAGGGAGGGCCAATTTAAGTCTTTGATCGAAGGGAAGATTCAGTCAATTCAAAAAGAGACAACGACGTGGCAACAAGTCAACGTGGATGAGGATAAGGAAAACTCTCCTCTTCATCGGATGGAATATTTCTGCAGAAACATAATGGTGAAAGTGTAGGGTGTAAGTTCTTGTCTGCCACCCTCCTCCACAGTTAGCATGGGGATATGGAGGTGCAAACACTGTCCGGTAGACAGGTTCAGTTAGCTTACAATGTACAGATAGCAAGTGTGGAGAGGAGGGCCCAATTCAAACAGTAGTCAATTCAACTGTGTTCAGAATCAGAATGTTATATTTATATGAAAGAAACAGGAAGAATCATTTACAAAAGCATTGAAGAGAGAGACAACTCACAGAAAAGGAGGGAAATGTACAGCAAAGATTCAGACGTGAATTGACCTCATACGAAAGTAGAGGAAGATACTGTGTATCATGAACTGTATGTCATAGCCAGAAGAGAAGATAGATTAACCCATGTATTGATCTTCATAAAACAAGGACAATGTTCACACTTTATCAGATGACCAACAAATAGGCCCGAACTGCAGTTTGGACACAACTTGACATGAATTGAAGAGCTAACATTTGTAGCTACTAGGTTTACAATGAACAGTGGGGTTTGTGATTAAAAAAAGGGGTTATTTGGATCCAGTCTCTGATCGGAAGACTTGGATCAAGTTATAGCAAAGACATTAGTATAGAGTATGTATCGCAACATTAGCTATTCATCTTAAAAACGAGTTGCTAGCTTACACGAGATGAAGCTAGCCGCAACAGCTTTTGTCTGTGCTGTAGCTGCGCAGACAAAAACATTTGCACTCAAGTGTGTGAATATTTGCTGGATTCTGTGCGTCTTAGATATAAAAAAAAAAAAAATCATCTATAAAAGTTGTTTGAAGATGATAGCAACTAACTCAATGTTAATATGCAACAACAGAACCACATATTTGATATGAAAGGCCTCTGGCCTAGTTGGCTTGCGAAGCTAATTTTGATGGCATCTAAGCTGCACGTTTTCACGACGAGATGTACATTATGCTACAAGTTCTATGAAAACAATATATAGTTGTCATTTTGTAACGTTAGTTATTTTTATATTCAAAACGACTTGTTTTGTTTTTCTCCCTCCGAGGTTAAAGGATCTCCGTGTTTATTGTCCTTACCTGCGCGGGGCTGGGGGGTGACGCTCTGGAGAGCCAAGGAGTATGCGCCCTGATCACGTGGCAGGCTCATCCGTTCCACATGTCAACAAACCCACTCAGCAGGCATTACCCCTCTTTTACCCCACTGTCTCGGAAGGAAGAGTTCAACTGACACTTCACCTGGTAATTAGACCGGTATGAAATATCGTTAACGATATATGACATTGTTGTGGTCCATATAAAACAGATGTGAGTGTCTCTACTTGCTGCTTTTTAGACTTTATAGCGAGTCGTCTTAATAACAAAGGCAGACAACACGTGTTGTGTAGATAGCTACACTGTGGTGATAGTTTGCATTTTGATCTATTGTGTGTTTTTCCCCTAGTCGTTGGTTGTTTATTTATGTGTCTTATTATTACTGTGTTCTGAAATATTGTCTTATTCCTGTTATGTTTTTTTGCAGATATAGCTAACTTGTCTTGGTTACAGCCAAAATGAAAGACCCAAGTCGCATCAACAACACACCAAGCCTCAGCAACATAGAATTTATCCTACATGGACAGTTCATCAATGATGACAATCCCTTTGCTGAATACATGTGGATGGAGAACGAGGAGGAATTCAACAGACAGGTCCTCGACTTATTCTGTCTATTGATGATGTACTAGATTAGGTAGCTAGTTGATGTAATTGTTCATGCCTACACCACACCACACACAAAGAAATACCTATTTTTGTAATGGTAATGTATTGATATTTATTTAATTTATAGTGTTACGAAGAGTTGGGTGTCTAAACTATTTTGAATGCTTTTCCCCCAGATTGAGGAGGAGCTGTGGGAGGAGGAGTTTATTGAGCAGTGTTTCCAGGAGATGTTGGAGGAAGAGGAGAACGAATGGTTCATCCCAGCCAGAGATCTCCCTCCAAACCTCGGTCAGCTCCAGGACCAACTAAACCTACTGGTCCTCAGTGACACAGGCATCGTCGACGGCCTGGCGGTAAATGTTTCAGAGTGGTTTTGTTTGTCCAGGTTTTATGAAAGTAAAGTCTGTGGAAAGTAGCCATTTTAGTTGGCCTAGTCCTAGTTTTGCGTTAGCCTCGTGAAAAACAGACTGATTACCACTGCGTGTAGGGAACCATTCATGTAAGCGTGCAGGATCAGGCGGCTCACCAGGCTAGTCTCGTGTGGCCATCCTTCCAAATCTGTTCTCATCAACTCGTGAAAAGCCTGTGTTTCTGAGGTTAAAAAAAAAGTATATATATTTAAATAGGCAAGTCAGTTAAGAACATTCTTATTTACAATGACGGCCTACCCCGGCCAAACCCGGACGACGCTGGGCCAATTGTGCGCCGCCCTATGGGACTCCCAATCACGGCCGGATGTGATACAGACTGAGGCTAGCCTAGTCCCAGATATATATATGTGCTATCTTGTTCAAGTTTTATTAGCCGTATGAAAGGGATACACCGTCCAATGAAATGCTTACTTGCAGGTTCCTTGTCGACAATGCAACAACAATAAGAAATAATAAAAGATAAGAATACGAACAGAAAGTAAATGGCTCAGTAGAATAGAATAAACATTTTAGCATAAGTTAAAGTATGATTTTTGTCATTTTTGGTAAGATGGCACAGGCTGGAACATACTGTACAAATAGTCGGCCTATGATATCTCCATTTGTTTGGATTGAATAATCTCTGCTTTGATTACATTTTCCCCTCATGTTTTTTTCTCTTTAGGTTAACAGCAATTTGAACCCTGAAGCGCAAGAATTCATACCAGGATTGAAGCACTGAGACTAGTCCTCTGATGAACAAGTCATCTGTCCACACTAAAGCCTGTGTAGAAAGATCTGTTTGTTTTGTTACTCTTGCACTTAATGTGTTGCCAAAGTTTTCCAGCTAGCCCTGCATGTTTAACGTTTTGAGTAGTCTTGTGTATATAAATCATATGTTTGTTGTAACTCTTCTGAATGTAAAAACAGGGTAGGAGCCAAAATACTTTTTACTTTTATTTCCTTTTTGAATATTATAGGCCTATGTTATGTTAGTAGTTCTATCCTACCTGCCCCATCAAATAATCATTTTCTGTTCTATCAAAATTAGTGGTTCATTTAAAAATCAAAATACATTTTTCATTAGATCTTGGTTTGCATTATGAATTCCTTTTATTGAAATGCAGATTGTAAATAGTCCAGGTGGCTATTTGATTAATTGTTCCGCAGTCTTATGGCTTGTGGGTAGAAGCTATTAAGGAGCCTTTTATTTTCACTGCTCCTCTACTTCCTGCCGTGATTGCCTGGTGATTGATATCCTACTGCCATGTAGATGTTATTTTTTTTTAAATGCACATAAATAGGAAAACTACTGTGTAAAAAAACGTACCAAAAGTATTGCACAAACATACAAAAAAAAAAAAAAAAACATATATTTTTTTCTTAAAGTATTTGAAAATACATATTGATGGATGGACTATATATTTGTGATTTCACCCCAAAATAAATAAACATGTCTCCCTCTTCAATAGCTCCAAAATATTGTACTTTACCTTTCACTTCCGGTTCCGGTTTAGACGCCTGTGAAGCGCGCTAGCTACTTCGCTACAGGTTACGGTAAGATAATTAATTAATAAAGTTGTATACCAATATTTATGTCAAGTCTTTATATCTATTCACTAATTATCTTCATCTTTCCAAAAAAAAAAATTCTTGCTGGTTTGTATATGATAGCTAGTTATCGAGCTGACGTGAGAACGTAAGCAAGCTTACTTCCTAACGTTAGCTTTGCTAGCTCAGCCAGTGTCCGTTTCTTTTTAGTAAATATATGCTTTTTATAACTTTTTGGTATTCAGATGAGCTCAATAGATATTGTAGACATCTATGTAATTTGTATCACTTGCATGAGCAACCCTTTCAGGCCTATGGTTTGGCTCCATGTCAGGGCTAACTAACTAACGTTCAGCCAGCATTTGACCATTTTAACGTTAGTTATCTAGCTAACGTCATCTACGGTTCGGGCGTAGGCCTGCCGGTTATCGCCAGCATGTCACACCTACAAGGAATCAGCTAAAGTTCAAGATAGACCCCGACCCCAAGTTTCCTGATATTGAATCCATATTCCCATAGATTGCTTCTTTGACCCCTCATTTCTTCACTGGCAACTTTCTCTACAGAAATTTGATACGTTTACCTTCCAGTTCCAGCATGTCTCACAACTACTCCTACAGACGACCACCACCAGCTAAAGATCTAAGAGCCAGCGCTTTCAACTCTCCAGATCACCTGAACCCTGGAGACCACGGTCACAATGTTTACAGATTGTCCCAGGAGCCACCGTCTCATTCCACAATACCATCTTACCCATCCTCTTCATCCAGAGCCTCCGCTGCCACCGAGTCCCCTTACTCCTTCTCACTAAGCCAGTCAGACCCTTACTCTTCCTCTCTAAGCCAGTCAGACCCTTACTCTTCCTCTCTAAGAAGGTCAGACCCTTACTCTTCCTCTCTAAGCCGGTCAGACCAAACTCTGACCCTCCTGAGCAGCTGTGGGCTCGAGCCCAAAGAGCTGTCTCTACTAGCCGAGATGCCTGAGGAGCTCATCACTGTGGAGAACCTACCACGTCTGCTCCTGGAGATCAGAAAGAAGAGGGCGACACAGCAGCCACCATATCCAGCTATGACCTCTTACCCCCCTGCTGCCACATCTCGCCCCCCCCCTGCTACCCCTCCTCCAGGCCGTGCGTGGGAGCAGGGCGACCGGAGTCGTTCTCAGCCATTAGACTACCCATTGGACCCCCACCCCGCTCTTCCCCCTTCCCAACTCCTTCCCACAAAACAGGCTGAGCCCTGGCAACTAGATCGTCATGGCAACCCGATGCAGTACACACGCTCTCGCCTAGAACCTGTGCCTGTCCGAGTTGTGGACTACCACTATGGTAAAGAAACTCCCAGAAGTTACCCAACTCCTAAGTCCACTTACAGCACAGCCCAAGGAGGAAGCAGCAACAGCTGGAAACCCCCCAACTCGTCCCAACCAGCAGTAGATTACAGGTACCCACCAGCTACAAACTACAGACCACGCCCAGACCAAGATGTCCCAGTTGTCACAATCAAGATGGCCACCTCTGGCAACACTCCCACCAAGAAGGCTGCTCTTGACTTCCACGGAGAAATCCCCCAAACGTTTCCTTATTCGTGCTCTCTCTGCAATATTACTGTGCTCTCTGAAAAGGTAAGTAGCTTACTTCCTCCTATTTCTGTTGAATCTGCATTATCTGGGTCTCAGGTAGGTTCGTGTGTGTGTGTGTGTGTGTGTGAAAGGGTCCAAAGTGTATGAATCTTAAGCCTATTTGTGCCATTAATATACAGTTACTGCTACGTATGTTAGACAGCCTATGCGTTATCGTAAATATGAACAATCGGTGAACTTATTTTTGTTGTTGTGCTTTTTGTTGTTGTTGCAGTGCTGGTACGCACACGCCAATGGAACTCAACATGCAGACGGACAGCTCACACTTCTTCAAATGTGAGAAATCACATTTTGTTTTTCCATTTCTCACACTCAACAGCATGACACAAGCATTATTGCTACAACTGCGTGTATGTGACCAATACATTTGATGACATTTTAAACTCTTACTGTCAGTATTGGTAATTAGCTTAAATCGATTAAGTTCCAGCTCTTTTTATTATATTTTTTATAATTCCATCTCTTCTTCCTGTGCCTACGTTTTAGGTATCCTGAGTGGGATTGCCGGATGCAGACCGCCAGAAGGTAAGTGCATATCTCTCTGTGTGTGTGTGTGTGTGCTTGGTATTAATGTAGAATAGATCCTAACTACAGGCCTTTTAATCCCTTTAGTGGTGACGACCACACAGAGAGACCAAGGGTTGAAGAGAAGACTGGTGGACCTTCCCATAGGTCTATTAACTACTTAGGTAAACTAACTGCATTAGCTTGCCTATACATAATACAGTGCCTTCAGAAGGTATTTACACCCCTTGACTTATTCTACATTTTGTTGTTACAGCCTGAATTCAAAAAAATATATTTTGTTTTCTCTCACCCATCTACACACACTACCCCATAATGACAAAGTGAAAACATGTTTTTTTTTAATTGTTGCAAATGTATTGAAAATGAAATACAGAAATCTAATTTACATCAGTATTCACACCCCTGAGTCAATGCATGTTAGTCACCTTTGGCAGCCATTACAGCTGTGAGTCTTTCTGGTAAGTCTCGAGGAGCTTTGCACACCTGGATTGTACACTATTTGCACATGATTATTTTTTAAATTCTTCATTCTCTGTCAAGTTGGTTGTTGATCATTGCAAAACAGCCATTTAAGGCTTGCCATAGATTTTCAAGCTGATTTTAAGTCAACTGTAACTAGGCCACTCCGGAGCATTCGATGTCATCTTGGTAAACAACTCCAGTGTATATTTGACCTTGAGTTGTAGGTTATTGTCTTGCTGAAAGGTGAATTTGTTTCCCAGTGTCTTTTGGAAAACCGACTGAACCAGGTTTTCCTCTAGGATTTTGCCTGTGCTTTGCTCTATTCCGTTTCTTTTTATCCTAAAAAAAACTTGATAGTTCTTGTCGATGACGAGCATACCCATAACATGATGCAGCCACCACTATGCTTGAAAATATTAAGAGTGGTACTCAGTGATGTGTTGGAGATGCCTCAAACTTAATGCTTCGTGTTCAGGACATAAAGTTCATTTTTTGCTAAATTTTTAGCAGTTTTACTTTGGTGCCTTATTGTAAACAGGATGCATATTTGGAATATTTTTATTCTGTACAAGTTTCCTTCTTTTCACTCTGTCATTTAGGTTAGTAGGTAGCCTAGTGGTTAGAGCTTTGGGCCAGTAATCCCCGAGCTGACAAGGTTAAAGTCTGTCGTTCTGCCCCTGAGCAAAGCAGTTAACCCACTGTTCCCCGGGCCGAAGACATGGATGTTGATTTAAGGCAGCCCCCCGCACCTCTCTGATTCAGAGGTGTTGGGTTAAATGCGGAAGACACATTTCAAATCAAATCAAATTTTATTTGTCACATACACATGGTTAGCAGATGTTAATGCGAGTGTAGTGAAATGCTTGTGCTTCTAGTTCCGACCATGCAGTAGTATCTAACAAATTCACAACAACTACCTTATACACGCAAGTGTAAAGGAATGAATACGAGTATGTACATATAAATATATGGATGAGCGATGGCTGACCGGCGTAGGCAAGATGCAGTAGATGGTATGGAGTACAGCATATACATATGAGATGAGTAATGTAGGATATGTAAACATTATATAAATGGCATTGTTTAAAGTGGCTAGTGATACATTTATTTCATCCAATTATAATTATTAAAGTGGCTAGAGATTTGAGTCGATGGCCGAACGGCATAGGCAAGATTCAGTAGATGGTATAGAGCACAGTGTATACATTTGATGAGTAATGTCGGATATGTAACCATTATATACAAAATTGTTTAAAGTGGCTAGTGATACATTTATTACATCCAATTCCTATTTTTAAGTGGCTAGAGATTTAAGTCAGTATGTTGGCAGCAGCCACTCAATGTTAGTGGTGGCTGTTTAACAGTCTGATGGCCTTGAGGTAGAAGCTGTTTTTCAGTTTCTCGGTCCCAGCTTTGATGCACCTGTACTGACCTCGCCTTCTGGATGATAGCGGGGTGAACAGGCAGTGGCTCGGGTGGTTGTTGTCCTTCATGATCTTTTTGACCTTCCTGTGACATCGGGTGGTGTAGGTGTCCTGGAGGGCAGGTAGTTTACCCCCGGTGATGCGTTGTGC
>QNTS01004826.1:59115-84543 GCA_003317085.1 Hucho hucho
GGGGGGGTAGTTTGCGAGTATCTATTCTTTACATTATTCAACTACCATTTCTGTGCAGTTATTTGCTGTGTACGTTACATGTTTACCTGGACGATTACTGAGCTGTATGATTTGTTGTCTCACAGGAACATTCCGGTAAAGACACAACCTCTAGCTGAAAGATGTCCATCTCTGGAGGAAGTTGACAAGATGACAGTCTTGGGCCCAATTTGACGGGAAGTGTACAAGTGCACACTTCCGGAGGAGGTGGATTTTTCTTTATATTGCACTCAAGAAGAACGGCACAGGTTTACCTAATCCACGAGAGGCTCTTTGTGAAATTCATCCGAGAACAATAAATGGGATTGCAGATTACGTTAATCTGTATTGGTTTATATGAACAAATGTTCAGCACCTACCTACATATATTGTTATGTTTGTGTATAATAGCTCAGATCTACTTTCTGTAACGTGAATTGTTTGTCCTATGCTTGGAATTAAAACCCATTAGGTTTTCCTATGTTTTTTGGTTTTCAAGATTTGTTTGAAATAGAACTTCATTCTGAAAGATTGTTAATAAACATGCTTCATTATTGCATTTTTTGTAATTTAACATTCTTCAAGCAAGACAACATCACCGCCTTCTAGTTTGCTCTAGGTTCAGGATTATAACCAATGATGTATATAAACCCTGGATGACTGACTCTATGTATTGGCCAATTAAAGGCTTTGAAGCCACCGCTCGGCCATATTGGCTCTCCCCAGAAGGATCAGTCCTCCATAGGAATGAATGGAATTCTAGAGTATTTCAATTAAATTACATGTATTTAAGTGTGTGTATATATATATATTTTTGTAGTAACATTAGTACTTTCTACAAATTATACTTATTATGTTTAGCTCACATAATTTAAGTATGCATTAAGATGTCTGTAATAGAATAAACTTAACAAATGTAGACATTAAAGTAATTTATATATCTTCCTAAATGTTTTGTTACAATGGTGGCTTCAAAACAGTGCCCACTGTCAGTCATCTATTTGTCAACAGCTGGTGCGCGATGTCTAATATTAAAGAAGTCTTGAGGTATTGCTCGCCTGAGGTAGAGTACCTTAGTGTGGTCTACAGCTTATCATATCTAGCGAGAGAGTACTCTATTTACCACCACAAAACGATGCTGGCACTAAGACTCAGCCAGCTGTATAAGGCCATAAACAAACAAGAAAATTCTCATCCAGAAGCGGTGCTCCTAGTGGCTGCAAACTTAAATCAGTTTTACCTCATTTCTACCAGCATGTCACATGTGCAACCAGAGGAAAAAAAACTAGACCATCTTTACTCCACACACAGAGACGCATACAAAGCTCTCCCTCGCCCTCCATTTGGCAAATCTGACCATAATTATATCCTCCTGATTCCTGCTTACAAGCAAAAACGAAAGCAGGAAGTACCAGTGACTCCCTCAATATGGAAGTGGTCAGATGACGCGGATGCTACGCTACAGGACTGTTTTGCTAGCACAGACTGGAATATGTTCCGGGATTCATCCAATGGCATTGAGGAGTATACCACCTCAGTCACCGGCTTCATCAATAAGTGCATCGACGACGACGTCCCCACAGTTGACCGTACGTACATATCCCAACCAGAAGCCATGGATTACAGGCAACATCCACATCAAGCTAAAGGAGCTGCCGCTTTCAAGGAGCGGGACACTAATCCGGGCACTTAAAAGAAATCCTCCTACGCCCTCAGACGAACCATCAAACAGGCAAAGCATCAATACAGGATTAAGATTGAATCCTACTACACCGGCTCCGACACTCGTCGGATGTAGCAGGGCTTGAAAACTATTACGGACTAAAAAGGGAAATCCAGCCGCAAGCTGCCCAGTGACGAGAGCCTACCAGATGAGCTAAATGTCTTTTATGCTCGCTTCAGGTATTTTACACTGCTGCTACTCACTGTTTATTATCTATGTATAGTCACTTTACCCCTACCTACATGTACAAATTACTGACTAACCTGTACCCCGGCACACTGACTCAGTACCGGTACACCCTGTATATGCACTCAGGCTATCCGGAAGGCCAAAGTTAGTTACCTTAAGGAGCAGTTCTCTCTCTGTGGGTCTAACCCCAAGAAGTTCTGGAAAACGGTTAAAAGACCTGGAAAAAAAACACTCCTCCTCACAGCTGCCCATGTCCCTTAATGTTGATGACGTGGTTGTTACTGACAAGAAGCACATGGCTGAGCACTTTAATCACCACTTCATTAAGTCAGGATTCCTATTTCCTATCAGCCATGCCTCCTTGCACGTCCAACATTTCCTCATCTCCCACCCTTTCCAATGTGACTATCCCCGATGCTTCTCCCTCTTTTTCCCCTGCTACAAAGTTTCTCCCTGCAGGCAGTCACTGAGTCTGAGGTGCTAAAGGAGCTCCTTAAACTTGACCCCAAAAAAACATCTGGATCAGATGGTTTAGACCCTTTCTTCTTTAAGGTTGCTGCCCCTATCATCGCCAAACTGATCTCCAACCTTTTTAACCTGTCTCTCCTTTCTGGGGTGGTTCCCATTGCTTGGAAGGCAGCCACGGTTCGTCCTTTATTTAAAGGGGGAGATCAAGCTGATCCTAACCGTTATAGGCCTATTTCTATTTTGCCCTGTTCATCAAAAGTGTTGGAAAAACTTGTCAATAATCAACTGACTGGCTTTCTTGATATCTATAGTATTCTCTCTGGTATACAATCTGGTTTCCGCTCAGGTTATGGATGTCACTATTGCCCTTGATTCTAAGCAATGTTGTGCTGCTATTTTTATTGACTTGGCCAAAGCTTTTGATACGGTAGACCATTCCATTCTTGTGGGCCGTCTAAGGAGTATTGGTGTCTCTGAGGGGTCTTTGGGCTGGTTTGCTAAGTGTAGAAAGTCAGAAAATCTGCTGTCTCAGCCACTGCCTGTCACCAAGGGAGTACCCCAAGGCTCGATTCTACACCACACTCTTCTCAATTTACATCAAAAACATAGCTCAGGCAGTAGGAAGCTCTCTCATCCATTTATATGCAGATGATACAGTCTTATACTCAGCTGGCCCTTCCCTGGATTTTGTGTTAAATGCTCTACAATAAAGCTTTCTTAGTGTCCAACGAGCTTCCCCACCCTTAACCTTGTTCTGAACACCTCCAAAACAAAGGTCATGTGGTTTGGTAAGAAGAATGCCCCTCCTCCCACAGGTGTTATTACTACCTCTGAGGGTTTAGAGCTTGAGGTAGTCACCTCATACAAGTCATTGGGAGGATGGCTAGATGGTGCACTGTCCTTCTCTCATCACATATCAAAGCTGCAGGCTAAAGTTAAATCTAGACTTGGTTTCCTCTATCGTAATCGCTCCTCTTTCACCCCAGCTGCCAAACTAACCCTGATTCAGATGACCATCCTACCCATGCTAGATTACGGAGACATCATTTATACATCGGCATGTAAAGGTGCTCTCAAGAGGCTAGATGTTCTTTGGCATTCGGCCATCATATTTGCCACCAATGCTCTTTATAGGACACATTACTGCACTATATACTCCTATGTAAACTGGTCATCTCTGTATACCCGTCACAAGACCCACTGGTTGATGCTTATTTATAAAACCCTCTTAGGCCTCACTCCCCCCTATCTGATATCTACAGCCCTCATCCTCCACATACAACACCCGTTCTGCCAGTCACATTCTGTTAAAGGTCCCCAAAGCACACACATCCCTGGGTCGCTCCTCTTTTCAGTTCGCTGCAGCTAGCGACTGGAACGAGCTGCAACAAACACTCAAACTGGACAGTTTTATCTCCATCTCTTCATTCAAAGACTCAGTCATGGGCACTCTTACTGACAGTTGTGGCTGCTTTGTGTGATGAAATTAAGAAATATAGAAATACTTGGTAAAGCAATGTCCGAGTCAGGCGTATAAATATACAGTGCCTTCTGGAAGTATTCAGACCCCTTGACTTTTTCCACATTTTGTTACCTTACAGCCTTATTCTAAAATGGAATTAATAAATAAAAATGCCTCAGCAATCTACACACAATACCCAATAATGATAAAGCCAAAAGAGAAATGTTTGCAAATGTATACAAAAGAAAACAACAGAAATATCACATTTACATAAGTATTCAGACCCTTTACTCAGTACTTTGTTGAAGCACCTTCGGTCTTGGGTATGACGCTACAAGCTTGGCACACCTGTATTTGGGGAGTTTCTCCCCTTCTTCTCTGCAGATCCTCTCAAGATCTGTCAGCTATTGTTCAACTAACTACCCGACAGGAGTGCTAGCTAGCTACATTAGCTTGCTAGGTACATCAACAGCTTTAGGTACATTGTTTTTAGGCTCAACTTCCAAGATTTCCACCAAGAACGTTGCCTCTCCGATCATCACTCTCCCTCGCCTGGGCAATGGACATTTAAGGTACACTCGGATGTGAGGATGTAAAGCATGGGTTGAGAGCCGTCTACTTGGCATTTGGACCGCAACCGATATTCACGTAATAATAAGCAATTCACCTCGTCCATGCCTACAAATTGGGGAAAACAAACACTCTTTCCCCTTAACCCCCAGTGTAAAAGACCCAATTTCGTAGTACATTTTTTTGTTTTACAGAAATGACAAAACATGCCGAAAAGCTGCTGTCGATGTAACCAGGTAAAAAATCCCGACCAAAGAGAAGAGCCCTGTGGCTTCAGGGTATCCAGCGTGGGAGAATGGGAAATGTGTGGACCCGGTGTCCAAGTAGGCTAAACGTAGCTACTTCTATTTTACTTAACTAGACTAAGTCAGTTAAGAACAAATTCTTATTTTCAATGACGGTTTAGGAACAGTGGGTGAACTGCCTTGTTCAGGGGCAGAACGACAGACTTGTACCTACTGACTGGGACTTTGGTGCTGCTAAAACAGACTATTGGCCACTAGAGTCCTCTAGCAATTCAATTGACTTTATTGACCTGGCAAGTTCATTATTACCTACATTGTCAAAGTATACATATATATATACAAAATATATAATACAAAAAAAAAATATATATATAAAAAAGTATATATATATATATATATATATATATATATATATATACATAAAATAATATATAATATATCTATCTCTATGGGTGCGGCGTCTGTCTTCATGGTGAATAAACATGGCGGTGTCTGGTGAGTGGGAAATAGTTTTCATAAATGTGCAGACAACTTGTGAACGACAAATGTCTCATAATGTGAATATGTTTTTTTTCTTCCCCGCTTTCAGTTTCAAGATAATTTACTTTTAGGTGGCTTAGCATGGGAGAAGTAACGTTATCCAACTGGCTAGCCACTTAGCCTAGCTAGCTACCTAGCATTGTAGCACGCATAGCAACAAACATTATGGAAATACATCACTGGAAGCGTGTACATCATTGATATGAAATGGGCGGATTTAGCTGTTTAACTGCTCATTTTGTCTCATTCTTGCAGGAAAACATCCAATTGTATCCTTTGTTTTTTGTTGTAATGTAGAATCTGCATTTTAATAGCTAGTTAACGTCAGCTATTTCATTAGCTACTGTGACAGTTAACGTTAGTCCGCATCTTTTATTCCCTATATAGTGCACTACTTCTAACCAGAGCCCTATGTGGACCGATTCGGGACATAACGTTAGGGACGTCAAAGCTTAGGTTTAGGCTGCTTCACACTCACTATAGAAGCTCTAGTTTGGAGTAGGGGTTCTCACTTTTTCCTCATAACCCGAGTGACATTCAAGGAGTTTTACTATGACTTCGGCAGTGCATGGCTGGCTGAACCAAGTCTCGGGCTCTGGGAAGGAACATTTTAAAAGCCCACCACTTGGTATCGAGAGAAAATGTTGCCGTTTTCAAGCTAATATCCTGAAATTCTACACAATATGCCATGAGGCAGTGAGAAAACGTTGTAGTTTTAAATCTGGAGTCCTTAATTGAAACAATAACAAAGCGGAACCCCCCCCCCCTCTCTGTTTTGGTAAAAAAACTGAGGGATTGGCCTGGAGAAATGTAACCAATGTTTTGAGGCTATACAGTGTTTTGTTTACATTTTATATTGTTTACAAACAGAGTAAAAAAAGCAATTTTAGGTTCTGATGGGGTACAACAGTTGAACTAACCTCATGAGGCATTTATAAGTTATATTATAAATTACATTTATTCTCAACAAGTCTAAAGAAGGCCAGTTTTATTGCTTCTTCAACAGTTTTCAGCTGTGTCAACATAATTTCAAAATTGTTTTCTAATGATCAATTAGCCTTTTAAACTTGGATTAGCTAACACAATGTTTTGAGGCTATACAGTGTTTTGTTTACATGGAACACAGGAGTGATGGTTGCTGAAAATGGGCCTCTGTACGCCTATGTAGATATTCAATTTAAAAAATCAGCCGTTTCCAGCTATAATGGTAATTTACGACATTAACAATGTCTACACTGTAATTCTGATCAATTTGATGTTATTTTAATGGACAAAAAAATGTGATTTTCAAAAACATATTTTATTTTTTATCATGCCCTTGCAGTACCTCCGCATACCCCACTTTTGAGAACTACTAGTCTAGAGAGCACAGTAAAAGTTTGCTTAGGAGTATTTTTAAACTCTCCATGGTTAAGTAGGAAGACATAGATGTCATTGTTGTAAAAAAAACTGTGAGTGTGCTTGGTTTACCTTCATCCTAAATTTAAGTATTGAATTATTTTGTTCTATTTGATCATTTGACTTTATGCCAATTTCCCCAAGGTTTGTGTTACTACATTACACAAGTTCACCTTTTCAACACGTAACGTTTTGTTGAGATACACATCCGTTTCGCTTCAGATTGGTGATGCTAATGTAAAAGTTAACTGTCATCACGAATAGATTTAAATCGATTGCTTTAAACAGATTAATATATGTAGGTTGGTACTGTTCATTTTGTTATATATGCGCCTGTCTGTTGCAGGACTTAGAACACTTATCATTTTTAAAGGTCCAATACAACCGTTTTAATGTCAATATCAAATCATTTCTGGGTAACCTTACTGTGATTGTTTTCAATTAAAATGGTAATCTCCCTCCGACATTCTAGAATTTTTGATGACTGTCTTCAACAAATTCTCTTCTTACCAGTGATGTGAACATTATTCTCATATTCCGTGTGGCCTTTGAAAAGTGTTTGTTTAAACAGTGCATACACCGCAAACGTTTGCTCTTTTAATTCTATTGATTTCAACGTAATATCGATGAAAGTGCTAAAAAAATAAAAAAATAAACAATTGCATTACGCTTACCGCGTTGTCGACCCACTTGAATCAAAATGCAACACTTCAGAATGTAGCTAGGTGTCTTCTACAAATTGTCCTGTAACCAGTGATGTACACATTATTCCCAGATTACGTGTGGTTTTTGAGCTGTGTTACTTTTAACAGGACGTGCAACCTCATCTCCCCCCTCAAACTATTGATTTCAACGTAATAATTGATAGGAGTGACTGACAAGTGTTGCGTTTCTCTTTCTGTTGGTGTCCCCTGTATCAAAATGCAACATTCCAAAATGTAGCTGACTGTCTTCTGCAGGTTGTTCTCTAACCAGTGACTAAAATAATGTGGTTTTTACCAGATTTTTTTTCCCCCCTGAGTGATTTATTGTCAAAACAACAGGGTTTTTGGTGCGTGTGCAGTTTCTAAGGTGCTCATTTAAAAAAATAATACAAGTAATATGATTAGTATTGTTGCACATTTATGTGTAGATAGTACATTTTATGTTTTAGGTTTTCAATATATTACAAACTGTTTCTGCATGTTGGTTATTGATTTGGACACGTTGACTGTGTTTTTACATTGGGCTATTTATCTAAATGTTTTGTCAACAGGAAGCAGCGACAGCATAATTTTCAACTTAAGTTTTAGGAATATAAATTGAACTTTCAACATTCATTTCCAATGGTATTGGACTTACTCAGGTGAAAACTGCTCCGTGGGTACAAAAATGTGCTGTGATTTATTTTGATGATATAGGCTACCAGAAATCACCAACATGGTTTTTCCCTGCCTACTCATATCATAGACCCTTGGTTATATCATCTGCCTGTGGGCTACCATTTGCAAGTCTTAGATATGACCTTAATGACACATCTCAGTTGTCCTCCACACCGCTACAGGTCCTGTTCTACCTCAACGGCTGGTATTTTGCTGCCTACTTCCTTGCTGAGGGTCTGATGTTTGTTTACAAAGGTTTGTAGTCTACTCAAGTGGTCACACACGAGACAAACTAATGTGTTAATCAATCACTCACTGCCTGATGTTTTGCAAACCCAGTGTCAAGGCTAAAAGCAAAACCTATTGATTTCTAAATATGCCTTATGTATTTCCACAGGAGTGTTGCTACCATACCCACCAGCTAGTCTCACGTTGGACGTTGGGCTACTTCTGGTTTTCCTTGGCTTGGAGTCCCTCCGAATATTTTACGGTTTGTGTTTTGTTGAGCTGTATTCTGGGCTACAAGTATGCCTCTGCATCGTCACATGGTGTAGAATAATACATGTGTTCATTAAAACAAGAATATTCACATTTATGTAGCCTACATTGTGTGCTTATCACTTGTCATATTTATTGCCTTTATGCCATCTGGTAGTTCTATTTGGCACCTACTGTAGGCCTATGCTATATATCCTTCCTTGTGATCATGTGCTAACGTTTTTTTCCCATCCTCACTTGTTCCAGGTTGGAAGGGAAACTTAACAGAGCGTTCTCTGGCCATGTCAGTGAGTGTGCTGGTCCTGGTGCCGTGCACAGTGCTGTCTGTGTACTACCTGATGCTGCAGACCTTCGTCCTGCGCCTGGAGTTCATCCTTAATGCTGTGTTGCTCTGCTTCTACAGTCTGGAGATGCTGCTCGGAATCATGTCCATATCTGCTTTCTCCAGGTAGGAGAAACATGACATATAAACTGGTACCCAGGCTTTCTCCAGCAAGAATAAACATAGCCTGGGTACCAGTCTCTTTCTCTAGGTAGGAGAAACCATGACATGACATATCCTTGTTACCAGTCTCTTTCTCCAGGTAGGATAAACATGACATGACAGCAGTGGTATAAAGTACTTAAGTAAAAATACTTGAAAGTACTACTTAAGGGTATCTGTACTTTACTATTTATATTTTTGACAACTTTTACTTTTACTCCACTACATTCCTAAAGAAAATGATGTACTTTTTACTCCATGCATTTTCTGACACCCAAAAGTACTTGTTACATTTTGGGTACTGTTGGGGTTCGTTCCTTGTTCCTTGTCAATCATAGGCTCATTGGTGAAATTAGACAATATATTTATGTAAATCAATCAAACCTTTATTAATGCAATTGCAGGCAGAAGTTGACAACGGGAACATAGCATGCATGTTTCAGAGTAAGTTCTGCAAAATAGCAAAGGGTCCAAGTTGTTTTATTATGCTTGCAGTCAACCCCTAGTGATGTCACTGCCTATGTCATTACCTTCTACTCATGAGACCAAGCCCATGCATGCACAGCTATACAAACACTAGTTCCAGTGTTATCTAAAGGCTCAGCAGTAAATGTCCACTCCCCAATTTGATTTATAGTGGTATGTCTGACTAGTCTCTTATCTCTTTCACTCCCCTGCAGGGTTCTGTGTCTATGAATCTCTTTTAGCCGTGAGGCGCTTTCTCACAGACACCCTGTTTTGACTGCAATAACTCACACATCTCTCAGACCGTTTCTTATTTGAAGCAGAGACTAGAAAAGAACTGTGGAACAATGTTAAACCTTATAATGCATATACAGTTGAAGTCGGAGGTTTACATACACCTTAGCCAAATACATTTAAACTCAGTTTTTCACAATTCCTGACATTTAATCCTAGTAAAAATTCCCTGTCTAAGGTCAGTTAGATCACCACTTTATTTTAAGAATGTGAAATGTCAGAATAATAGTAGAGAGAATAATTTATTTCAGCTTTTATTTCTTTCATCACATTCCCAGTGGGTCAGAAGTTTACATACACTCAATTAGTATTTGGTAGCATTGCCTTTAAATTGTTTAACTTGGGTCAAACGTTTCGGGTAGCCTTCCACAAGCTTCCCACAATAAGTTGGGTGAATTTTGGCCCATTCCTCCTGACAGAGCTGGTGTAACTGAGTCAGATTTGTAGGCCTCCTTGCTCGCACACACTTTTTCAGTTCTGCCCACAAATTTTGTATAGGATTGAGGTCAGGGCTTTGTGATGGCCACTCCAGTACCTTGACTTTGTTGTCCTTAAGCCATTTTGCCACAACTTTGGAAGTGTGCTTGGGGTCATTGTCCATTTGGAAGACACATTTGCGACCAAGCTTTAACTTCTTGACTGATGTCTTGAGATGTTGCTTCAATATATCCACATCATTTTCTGTCCTCGTTCTGTCCTATTTTGTGAAGTGCTCCAGTCCCTCCTGCAGCAAAGCACCCCCACAACATGATGCTGCCACCCCCGTGCTTCACGGTTGGGATGGTGTTCTTTGGCTTGCAAGCCTCCCCCTTTTTCCTCCAAATATAATGATGGTCATTATGGCCAAACAGTTCTATTTTTGTTTAATCAGACCAGAGGACATTTCTCCAAAAAGTAGGATCTTTGTCCCCATGTGCAGTTGCAAACCGTAGTCGGGCTTTTTTATGGCGGCTTTGGAGCAGTGGCTTCTTTCTTGCTGAGCGGCCTTTCAGGTTATGTCGATATATAGGACTCGTTTTACTGTGGATATAGATACTTTTGTACCTGTTTCCTCCAGCATCTTCACAAGGTCCTTTGCTGTTGTTCTGGGATTGAGTTGCACCTTCGCACCTAAGTGCGTTCATCTCTAGGAGACAGAACGCGTCTCCTTCCTGAGCGGTATGACGGCTGCATGGTCCCATGGTGTTTATACTTGCATACTATTGTTTGTACAGATGAACGTGGTACCTTCAGGCATTTGCTCCCAAGGATGAACCAGACTTGTGGAGGTCTACAATTTTTTTCCTGAGGACTTGGCTAATTTCTTTTGATTTTCCCAAAGAGGCACTGAGTTTGAAGGTAGGCCTTGAAATACATCCACAGGTACACCTCCAATTGACTCAGGCTAATTGACATAATTTATCAGAAGCTTCTAAAGCCATGACATTTTCTGGAATTTTCCAAGCTGTTTAAAAGCACAGTCAACTTAGTGTATGTAAACTTCTGACCCACTGGAATTGTGATACAGTGAATTATAAGTGTAATAATCTGTCTGTAAACAATTGTTGGAAAAATTACTTGTGTCATGCACAAAGTAGATGTCCTAACCGACTTGCTAAAACTATAGTTTGTTAACAAGAAATTTGTGGAGTGGTTGAAAAACGAGTTTAAATGACTCCAACCTAAGTGTATGTAAACTTCCGACTTCAACTGTATATAATGTTAATCTGTAGTCTAGGACTCTATAAATGTAAGGGGGGAGGGGTCTTATAACCCCTCCCCTTCTATTAATACAACATAAGCATAATCAAATATAATAATACATTAAACATTTGGTACAGCCCCTATCATGACCCCAAGGTGAAGCCCATCAGTACCTATTGCACCACTGCATGACAGTAGCCTGGGTACCAGTCTCTTTCCCCAGGTAGGAGCGACATGACATAGCCTTGGTACCAGTCTCTCCAGGTAGGAGAAACATGACATGGCAGTAGCCTGGGTACCAGTCTCTTTCTCTAGGTATGAGAAACATGACATGGCATAGCCTGGGTACCAGTATGGTTCCCCAGGTAGGAGAAACATGACATGGCATAGCCTGGGTACCAGTATGGTTCTACTCTCTTGCCAACTCCTTGTGGAATTTACATTTAAAGGGTTGGCAAGAGAGCAGAAACAAACTGGTACCCAGGCTAGGCATGACATGTTTCTCCTACTGGAGAAAGAGACTGGCACCCAGGCTAGGCATGACATGCTCTTTTCTCTGGACTGGGTAGATTCCTTGGTTTTAGGGCTCATCAATTGTTGATTATTGATCAATGAATGTATTATGCTTTGCCCTTAACCCGTGACCTTGCATAACGTAAAGGTCCTATATCAGTGATGCTGGATGTGACCTTGCATAAAGTTTCATTGTAAAGGTCCTATATCAGTGATGCTGGATGTGACTTGATCTGCTCAGTGTTTCATGCTCATCAGTTTTTCCTCCCATTTTGCTTGTCAGGTCAAAGGTGTACTAAGGAAGATGAATGCTGTAATGTTCCACATCGTTTCAAGAGGAATGTGAAAAGGGTTTTCACCAGGATTGTTATGTGAACATTTTAATCCCACATGTTGTAGCTTTTCTGTTTTTATATTGTCTGTTAATAGCCTGATATTTATATTTTATAATGATGAATTATTAAAACATTTTAACCTGTTATTGTATCAACTGTCAATCTTGTATGGTACTATCAACACTAGGAATTGTCTTATGAGGTTATTCCGTCTGCTGTGTCCAATAATGGAATGTATTTGTATGATTTGTTGTTGTTGTTGTTGATTCAGAGCACTACATTTCATTATTTACTTGAATAAATACAATTCCTCATTCCTTCATTCACCAGAGGACTTTCTTTCCTCGAGTAATTTATATTCCTGATTTGCTGAATCCCACCAGCAGCCTATGGTTAAACCCAGATCCTAATTGCATAGAACAGGCATATTGACCAAATATGTGTTGTTGAGCATTCTGAAGCAACGTTGATACATTTTTGTCGGTCTCTCGAGAGATGGGCAGTTATTATAATTATTATTATTATTTTTACATTTATCAGTTGAAGACATTGAATAAAACGTGTATCCCTACTTACAATGCACAATCAATCTGATGGGGTGGATCTTTAATGTTCATCAGCAAATGTGGACGAATACGACATGAGGATGCATGTGCAATAAACCCTGTATAGGGGGGCACGGCGAGGAGGGGGGGGGACCGGGGCACGGCGATGCTGTCAGCGAAAGGATCCAGTGTGCCTGAATAGCGGTAGCAGTCTGATCCATCCCATATAGACATAAAATGATATTTATTTCTAAGGCGTATCAGTGGACTTGCCAGTTGTTAGAAGTAGCCTAGTTATTTTCATTCTACAAAACGATATTATACAGGCCAAGATATTAGATTAGTTATCCGCCGGGGTGAATAATGCTTCAGTCTTCATCATCCGGGCTGGTGCAGATGGAGGGATGTGGGGAAGAGGCAAGGGATACGCAGAAAATGCAGGTAATAGATGCTCTTCTGTTACATGTGTTTTAGACCTTTTTCCAAGATTACAGGAGTAACATAGTAGACATAACGAGGTCAAGGTGACACGTTCTTATTTTTCCATGCAATTGTTTGTGCCGGCCGGCTTCTTGTATGTAAACTAATGCTGAGAGAAATCAAAGGGCCGACCCCTCCCAAAATCTCGCTGTTCTAGGAAAACCCAGTGTCGGCAAGATTTTGGTAGCTATATTTGTTTGGGATCCTTAGCTGGACACACACTAAAATAATGATTGGATCTCAGTTGAGCAAACCAGATTAGATGCTTGGTAATTGGGAGCGTCATATTATATTTTATAGGTCATTTTATCATTTTATTAGTTTTTATATTTCTGTACTACCTAATTTGTTGTTTCTACAAATGCAATCCTATGCACTATAAATTAATTACCTCATGCCTTGACTAAAGGGCCCCAACAAGTAGGCCTATCCTATTGCTTAATTAAACCTTAACATTTTATTTATTGATATATATAAAAACAAATGCTATTTCAAGCATGATTACAAAGTGGGCCTATTTAAAACAGGGGTGATACTAGTGTAAAAATAAAAATATTAAAAGTATAACATCTGTAGGCCACATGCTTTAACAGTATGCTAGTCAAGACCATTTCTGATCAGAACATCCCTGGCAGAGCTAGGGGCCTGGCAGAAATACACAGATGTTAGGTATGAGCTTCCTGTGGCTGTTAGAATAATTGGTAAGAAAATATCAAATATAAGTCTATCCTACCTTAACTGATAATGACCCAATATAGGCCACATCAGGGGCGCAACTATGGTTTTAGAAGTGGGGGGAGACATATTCTTTTTTTGTAAAATAATTCTGTCAGATAAATACTCCAAACAGCCCCCTCGCCCCCACCGCTTGGAGGTGTCCGCATGGTCCTAAAGCACACCCTTGCCTTGTTTGAATCACATTCCAATTTTTTTTTAAATGGGGGGGGGGGGGTGACGGACAAAAATGCAATTTCAGAATGTCCCCAGTGAAAGTTGTGCTCCCTGGGCCACATACTACCTCTACCTACTGAATGTACACTGAATTGTAGAAGAACCATTGTTTTCCATGTACTCTATTACCAACATCTCAGAGGAACTCTGTATACTCTGACTACCCATTACTGTGGCATATATAAAGAGTGAACCATGTAGTAGAAGCTGCTCCCTTGTCTGACCAACAAACGGAACCTATAGGGAGGTAGTCCTACAGTAGATCATAGGAGTCCAGTGTCAAATCAAAGCATATGTTATTGGTTGCATACACGTTTAGCAGATGTTATTATGGGTGTCGCGAAGTGCTTGTGTTCCTAGCTCCAACAGAGCAGTAGTATGTAACAATACACAACAATACACACAACTCTAAAAGTAAAAGAATGGAATTAAGAAATATAGAAATATTAGATAGAGCAATGTCAGAGTCTGGAGTATAAATATATACAGTTGAAGTTGGAAGTTTACATACACTTAGGTTGGAGTCATTTAAAACTCGTTTTTCAAGCACTCCACAAATGTCTTGTTAACAAACTATAGTTTTGGCAAGTCGGTTAGGACATCTACTTTGTGCATGACACAAGTCATTTTTCCAACAATTGTTTACAGACAGATTATTTCACTTATAATTCACTGTATCACAATTCCAGTGGGTCAGAAGTTTACATACACTAAGTTGACTGTGCTTTTAAACAGCTTGGAAAATACCAGAAAATTATGTCATTGCTTTAGAATCTTCTGATAGGCTAATTAAAATTGTTTGAGTCAATTGGAGGTGTACCTGTGGATGTATTTCAAGGCTTACCTTCAAACTCAGTGCCTCTTTGCTTGGCATCATGGGAAACTCAAAATAAATCAGCCAATATCTCAGAAAACAAATTGTAGACCTCCACAATTCTGGTTCATCCTTGGGAGCAATTTCCAAACCCATGAAGGTACCACGTTCATCTGTACAAACAATAGTACGCAAGTATAAACACCATGGGACCACGCAGCTGTCATACCGCTCAGGAAGGAGAAGCGTTCTGTCTGCTCCAAAACCGCCATAAAAAGGTTTGCAACTGCACATCGTACTTTTTGGAGAAATGTCCTCTGGTCTGATGAAACAAAAATAGAACTGTTTGGCCATAATGACCATCGTTATTTTGGATGAAAAATGGGGAGGCTTGCAAGCCGAAGAACACCAACCCAACCATGAAGCACGGGGGTGGCAGGATCATGTTGTAGGGGTGCTTTGCTGCAGGAGGGACTGGTGCACTTCACAAAATAGATGGCATCATGAGGACGGAAAATGATGTGGATATATTGAAGCAACATCTCAAGACATCAGTCAAGAAGTTAAAGCTTGGTCGCAAATGTGTCTTCCAAATGGACAATGACCCCAAGCATACTTCCAAAGTTGTGGCAAATGCCTTAAGGACAACAAAGTCAAGGTATTGGAGTGGCCATCACAAAGCCCTGACCTCATTCCTATAGAAAATTTGTGGACAGAACTGAAAAGGTGTGTGCGAGCAAGGAGGCCTACAAATCTGACTCAGTTACACCAGCTCTGTCAGGAGGAATGGGCCAAAATTCACCCAACCTATTGTGGGAAGCTTGTGGAAGGCTACCCGAAACGTTTGACCCAAGTTAAACATTTGACCCAAGTTAAACAATTTTTAAAGGCAATGTTACCAAATACTAATTGAGTGCATGTAAACTTCTGACCCACTGGGAATGTGATGAAAAAAATAAAAGCTGAAATAAATCATTCTCTCTACTATTATTCTGACATTTCACATTCTTAAAATAAAGTGGTGATCTAACTGACCTTAGACAGGAAATTTTTACTAGGATTAAATTTCAGGAATTGTGAAAAACTGAGTTTAAATGTATTTGGCTAAGGTGTATGTAAACTTCCGACTTCAACTATATATATATATATATACACAGTGCCTTCGGAAAGTATTCTGACCCCTTGACCTTTTCAACATTTTGTTACTTTACTTCCTTATTCTGAAATTGATTAAGACATTTTTTTCCCTCATCAATCAACACACAATACCCCATAATCTCAAAGCAAAAACAGGTTTTTAGTCATTTTTGCAAATTTATTAAATACAAAGAACTGATATCAAATTTACATAAGTATTGAGATACTTTACTCAGTACTTTGTTGAAATACCTTTAGCAGCGATTAAAGCCTAGAGTCTTCTTGGGTATGATGCTACAAGCTTGGCACACCTGTATTTGGGGAGTTTCTCCCATTCTTCTCTGCAGATCCTCTCAAGCTCTGTCAGGTTGGATGGGGAGCATCTCTGCACAGCTATTTTCAGGTCTCTCCCGAGATGTTCGATCGGGTTCAAGTCCGGGCTCTGGCTGGGCCACTCATGGACATTCAGATACTTTTCCCAAAGCCACTCCTGTGTTGTCTTGGCTGTGTGCTTAGGGTTGTTGTCCTGTTGGAAGGTGAACCTCGCCCCAGTTTGAGGTCCTGAGCGCTCTGGAGCAGGTTTTCATCAAGGATCTCACTGTACTTTGCTCCGTTCATCTTTCCTTCGAACCTGACTAGTCTCCCAGTCCCTGTCTCTGAAAAACATCCCCACAGCATGATGCTGCAACCACAATGCTTCACCGTAGGGATGGTGCCAGGTTTCCTCCAGACGTGACGCTTGGCATTCAGGGCAAAGAGTTCAATCTTGGTTTCATCAGACCAGAGAATCTTGTATCTCATGGTCTGAGAGTCCTTTCGGTGCCTTTTGGCAAACTCCAAGCAGGCTGTCATATGCCTTTTACTTTTGAGTGGCTTCTGTCTGGCCACTACCATAAAGGCCTGATTGTTGGAGTGCTGTGGAGATGGTTGTCCTTTTGGAAGATTGTCCCATCTCCACAGAGGAACTTTGGACCTCTGTCAGAGTGACCATCGGGTTCTTGGTCACCTCCCTGACTAAGGCCCTTCTCCCCCAATTGCTCAGTTTGGCCGGCCGGCCAGCTCTAGGAAGAGTCTTGGTGGTTCCAAACCTCTTTCATTTAGGAACGATGGAGGCCACTGTGTTCTTGGGGACCTTCAATGCTGCAGACATTCTTTGGTACACTTCCCTAGATCTATACCTCGACACAATCCTGTCTCGAAGCTCTTCGGACAATTCCTTTCACCTCATGGCTTGGTTTTTGCTCTGACATGCACTGTTAACTGCGGGACCTTATATAGACAGGTTTTTGTCTTTCCAAATCATGTCCAATCAATTGAATTTACCACAGGTGAACTCCAATCAAGTTGTAGAAACATCTCAAGGATTATCAATGGAAACAGGATGTACCTGAGCTCAATTTCGAGTCTCATAGCAAATGGTCTGAATACTTATGTAAATAAGGTATTTCTGTTTTTATTTTTTATGAATTTGCAAACATTTCTAAAAACCTGTTTTTGCTTTGTCATTATGGGGTATTGTGATGTCATTATGGGGTATTGTGATGTCATTATGGGGTATTGTGTGTAGATTGATGAGGGGAATAAAAAAAAAATCTATTTTATAATAAGGCAGTAATGTAACAACGTGGAAAAAGTCAAGGGGTCTGAATACTTTCCGAATGCACTGTGCGTATATATACAGTCGTGGCCAAAAGTTGTGAGAATGACACAAATATTAATTTTCACAAAGTCTGCTGCCTCACTTTGTATGATTGCAATTTGCATATACTCCAGAATGTCATTTAGAGTAATCAGATGAATTGCAATTAATTGCAAAGTCCCTCTTTGCCATGCAAATGAACTGAATCCCCCAAAAACATTTCCACTGCATTTCAGCCCTGCCACAAAAGGGACCAGCTGACATCATGTCAGTGATACTCTCGTTAACACGGGTGTGAGTGTTGACGAGGACAAGGCTGGAGATCACTCTGTCATGTTGATTGAGTTAGAATAACAGACTGGAAGCTTCAAAAGGAGGGTGGTGCTTGGAATCATTGTTCTTCCTCTGTCAAACATGGTTACCTGCAAGGAATCACGTGCCCGTCATCATTGCTTTGCACAAAAAGGGCTTCACAGGCAAGGATATTGCTGCCTCTAAGATTGCACCTAAATTCACCATTTATCGGATCATCAAGAACTTCAAGGAGAGCGGTTCAATTGTAAATATACTTCAGTATTCCATAGTAACATCTGACAAAAATATCTGAAGCAGCAAACTTTGTGGAAATTAATATTTGTGTCATTCTCAAAACTTTTGGCCACGACTGTATACAGTACCAGTTAAAAGTTTTGACACACCTACTCATTCAAGGGTTTTTCTTTATTTTTACTATTTTCTACATTGTTGAATGAAAGTGAAGACATCAACACTATTAAATAACACATATGGAATCATGTAGTAACTGAAAAAGTGTTAAACAAATCAAAATATATTTTATATTTGAGATTCTTCAAAGTAGCCACCCTTTGCCTTGATGACACACTCTTTGCATTCTCTCAACCAGCTTCACCTGGAATGATATTCCAACAGTCTTGACGGAGTTCCCACATATGCTGAGCACTTGTTGGCTGCTTTTCCTTCACTCTGCGTTCCATCTCATCCCAAACCATCTCAATTTGGTTGAGGTTGGGTGATTGTGGAGGCTAGGTCATCTGATGCAGCAATTCATCACTCTCCTTGGTCAAATAGCCCTTACACAGCCTGGAGGTGTGTTTTGGGTCATTGTCCTGTTGAAAAACAAATGATAGTCCGACTAAGCGCAAACCAGATGAAATGGCGTATCGCTGCAGAATGCTGTTGTAGCCATGCTGGTTAAGTGTGCCTTGAATTCTAAATACATCACAGACAGTGTCACCAGCAAAGCACCCCCATACCATCACACCTCCTGCTCCATGCTTCACGGTGGGAACCACACAAATCAAATCAAAGTTTATTTGTCACGTGCGCCGAATACAACAGGTGTAGACCTTACAGTGAAATGCTGAATACAACAGGTGTAGACCTCACAGTGAAATGCTGAATACAACAGGTGTAGACCTTACAGTGAAATGCTGAATACAACAGGTGTAGACCTTACAGTGAAATGCTGAATACAACAGGTGTAGACCTTACAGTGAAATGCTGAATACAACAGGTGTAGACCTTACAGTGAAATGATGAATACAACAGGTGTAGATCTTACAGTGAAATGCTTACTTACAGGCTCTAACCAACAGTGCAAAAAATAATACAAAAGGTATTAGGTGAACAATAGGTAGGTAAAGAAATAAAAACAGCAGTATATACAGTAGAGAGGCTATATACAGTAGCGAGGCTATATACAGTAGAGGGGCTATATACAGTAGAGAGGCTATATACAGTAGAGAGGCTATATACAGTAGAGGGGCTATATACAGTAGAGGGGCTATATACAGTAGAGAGGCTATATACAGTAGAGAGGCTATATACAGTAGAGGGGCTATATACAGTAGAGGGGCTATATACAGTAGCAAGGCTGTAAAAGTAGCGAGGCTGTAAAAGTAGCGAGGCTACATACAGACACCGGTTTTCAGGCTGATTGAGGTAGTATATGTACATGTAGTTATGGTTAAAGTGACTATGCATATATGAAGAACAGAGAGTAGCAGTAGCGTAAAAAATGGGTTGGCGGGTGGTGGGACACAATGCAGATAGATAGCCCAGTTAGCCCATGTGCGGGAGCACTGGTTGGTCGGTCCAATTGAGGTAGTATGTACATGTGGAGATCATCTGTTCACCTACTCTGTGTCTCATACGGCGGTTGGAACCAAAAATCTCAGATTTGGACTCATCAGACCAAAGGACAAATTTCCACGGGTCTAATATCCATTACATATCCAACGTACAAAATCAGCAGGGGATCAAATACTTTTTTCCCTCACTGTACGTATAAATTAAATGGGTAAATCAGTATGTAAACATTATCAAAGTGTCAAGTGTTATTATTAAAATGACCAGTGTTCCAGGTCTGTGTGCATAAGCAGCAGCCTCTAAGGTGCAGGGTTGAGTAAACGGGTGGTAGCCGGCTAGTGGTGACTATTTAACAGTCTGATGGCCTTGAGATAGAAGCTGTTTTTCAGTCTCTCGGTCCCAGCTTTGATGCACCTGCACTGACCTCGCCTTCTGGAGGATAGCGGGGTGAACAGGCAGTGGCTCGGGTGGCTGAGGTCCTTGATGATCTTCTTGGCCTTCCTGTGACACCGGGTGCTGTAGATGTCCTGAAAGGCAGGCAGTGTGCTCCCGGTGATGCGTTGGGCTGACCGCACCAACCTCTGGAGAGCCCAGCGGTTGCGGACGCTGCATTTGCTGTACCAGACGGTGATACAGCCTGACAGGATGCTCTCAATGGTGCATCTGTAAAGGTTTGTGAGGGATAGAGACAGTGTGTTGACAGAAGGTGTAGTGAGTCCAGTGTAGTGAGTCCAGTGTCCTATCCTTCATACCCTTTAACAATGAAGGCCCATGGGATTGCTGTAGTCAATTAACTACACTTAAATGGCTTGTGAATGGAGATCTATTTGTGTTTGTTTATTGGTGACTGTGACCTGCATTTGATCGTATTGTAGAACATTACTTACTTGTGACTCCATTAATTCCTGTTCCTCAGTGCAAGAGACTGACTGAAGAGAGAGATGAAGCAGAGAGCCAGCTGAAACACATCAAGAGAGGTGAGTTCCAGACACTGACACACACACATTTTTATCAAATCACATTTTACACTACTGTTACACACATTACCCTTCCTCACACCTCTCTACACACCCCTCTGGCGATGACCGCCTCTCCAAACCGGCTCCTGAATGGGTGTGTGTAAGAAGGTATCCCAGTTTCCATGACTACTCGGAGCCTCAGCCAACCATAGTCATGGATTTGTGTTTTGGCAACCCTGCCCAGTTCTTCCTAGCGACATGTAATAAAATACTACAGTAGCTCCATTAACAATTGATTTGGTAAGGAACAAGGTTACAGGGTTGAGTGCTGGAGCACTGACAGACTGCCTGATTTCATTATGCGAGGTAAGAAAGACAATAATCATTCAATATTCAACATTCACAACTACAGTATACTGTAGGTTTAAAGTTCAGTGTAGCATTAGTATAGCAGGGTTGTTGTCCTACTTTCTCACAGCTTTCAGCTAGCTGTCTTTGGGAATGTTGAATTATAGGTTACGTCATCAGCATTTCGTTCAGATGGTTGGCTGGATTGTAAGTCGAGTTTCTGAAATGCTTCTGCTTGACACTTTTGTAGGATCGGTAAATTGTGTAAGAAGTGTTTACCTTTTGAAGTGCAGCGTGAAATCTAAATCGTGTAAGAAATGTTTACCTTTTGAAGTGCAGCATGAAATCATTTTGTAGTTCTTACATGACCTAACAAAGTTAGATGTGTGTCTCTCTCTTCAACAAAGCTGGAACCAATTCTGACCAGTTTCAGCTTCCCAGACAGACAGACACTCTTTAATCAGAGAGGTAGCTTATTTTGATTTCTGGCCATTAACCTAAACAATAGATAGTTAAAGACAGGTTGCTCTGAATTATGACTGTAGACTCCTAGACTCCATAGGAGTCTTCAGCTAGGGCAAAATAATGTGTTATTACCAGGTCTTATTATAATCAGGGGACTGTGTCTCTCCTCTGTCCCCTGCTGTGGTCGGCATTCATTCATCTCTCTGATCTGAACCACAGTCACCTCGCCAACACCTCATGTTATTTCACTGCATTATTCAAATCCTCAATTATGAATGATTCATTACTAGAGAAAGAGAGGGGCTGCTCCTGTGTTCCAGTCTGGCATCTATTCTATTGTGGTCTTTCACTCAGAGTGATACTGTATATTTTATAGGTACATTATACTCAAGTCAATATAGGGAAATAAGCTTTTAAAATACAATTTCAAGTTGACATGCACTTAAAACAAGAGATATTAGTAAGTATGGCCAAATACAATTTATCATACAATTACCGTTAGCTATATAATCTCTGAAAATGAAGATTATCATTTTCAATAATACTGAAATCCTGAAATTATAGGCTATAAGCTATTTGCTTTGCTAGGACCAGAATATGGCTGATTACATTCAAACAACAATAGTACTTCCAAGACCACATCGCTGACTCAGGCCTGCAGCATTTGACGCAGCGAGCCAGCATGACGCTGCAAATGTCCCTGCTGATTGGCCTAGCTTAGCTCCTCTCCCTCCTGACAGCGGTAAATGCTTGGTGTCTGTTGGGGGAAACAGAAAGCAGGCTCATTCAGCTCATGGAGCATTAAGCATAGAGTAGTTATTGACCTAGATTCTCTACCACAATACAGACACACAGCCCTCAAGCTCTGCTCTTCCACTAGTCATGGAGATCCACTATCCAGGGAGTCAGAGAGTAGTAGTTTAACCGTGGGACAGCTATAGAGATCAGCCTGTCATCATGTGCGTGTGCTGCAGACCTTTCCTATTGCTCCAAAGCGTGATAACAAGCAGAATCACCTATCCCCTTTCCCAGAATTCTCACGGACTCATGCATGCTCCGTGTCAGACACCAGGGTTAGGATTGACCTACTGCTTTGTAAAAAAAAGTGTGTAATCAAGCTGTGGATAACATGCAGAGGCATGTGTGTTCAGAAGGCATTAAAGCAAGTGAATGGATAAGCATTAACATGTTGAATATTGCATTAAAATGTTGTGTTTTTTGCAACGAAACAATATAGCACATGAATAAAGACAGCGGATGCTTCGGCAGAACACAGACAACAGGAGGAGTTTAGCAGACTAGGTAGGCTGTTGTACCCCTAGTTGGATTGGTGTCACAGTGAAACAGATTAAATCAGATTATCCCTTGAGGGGACAGATGTACTGTAGTAATATACACACTATGAACTAAGATGTGTAGGGAGCAATGTTCCCTCTCATTCTTTTCAGCATTGAGCAATTTTCAGGTTTGCTGAGCACAAACTTGAATGTTGTGAAAAATTCGGTGCAATTTTTGGCGTGCGTTTACTGTGAACACTGAGGCTGTACCCTCTTTAAGTTACAGTTATAACAGTGGTCAAGTAGGCTACTGTGGCTATTTGATCATAATGTAGGCCTACCACAGTGGCCTACCATCAAAAACAATGGAGAAAATGCATCCCATAACATTTGAACATGGAATAGCTGTTCTATCATTCAGCCTACAGTAGCAGCCAATGTGTGGTGTTCAATGTTGGCCAACATTCCATGAGGCTTATCCGCTTGTCCTTCAGACAAGGAGGTGACTGAACATGTTGTGTTGGTTTGATGCAAGAAACAAAATAGAATTATTCCCATACCATTACTACAGAGAATCAGACAAATGATGCTACCCTCTGCCTATTGGCTACTTGTCTGAAAATACAACACTGCCCCTTTAAAACAGAAAAAAAAGCTCTTTGCCTGACTAGGTTTTCAAAGATGGCTAGAAATACGTTTTGTGCCCTTGTAGGAAGCAACCACTCCCCCGTTGCCGACTAGAAATGAGCTATAATTGGGCTAATAACTCACTAACTAGCAAAAGATATGAACAAAATGTGCACACGTGGCTACATGCAGCTCTCACTTTGATCTCAAAACAAGCGCATCTACTCACAACCGCTCATGCTGTAGCCTTAACATTGTCTAGTTCAAAGTGAATGGCACAGATTCATACATGGAAATGGTCTATTGGCATACAGTATAAGGATAATGCAGCTCTGATTGGATATGGCGCACTGGTCTGGTAGTGTATGGGTCGTGCCTGTCAATGCAATAGAATCCTAATCCAATGCTCTCTGTTTCAGTATGTTGCATTGAAAGTGGCTTGACACTGCGTTGATTCGATCACAATTCCCACAGTAGAGGGAAACGTCGATAGTGTTAACTAAAGGGGAAAACTAGAAAGTTGAGTGAAGTTCCATCTCGTGCTTCTCTGCTCGGGCTGATATTTATTCTGCACTGCAGTCCTGCACACGAGCAGTTTAGAGGGAACGTTGGTTGGGTAGCATGATGGCTATCTGGGTGTAGGGGGTGTAGTGGCTGTTGTGGGTGTTGTGGGTGTTCTAGGTGTAGTGGGTGTTCTAGGTGTAGTGGCTGCTGTGGGTGTTCTAGGTGTTGTGGGTGTAGTGGGTGTTGTGGGTGTTCTAGGTGTAGTGGCTGTTGTGGCTGTTGTGGGTGTTCTAGGTGTAGTGGGTGTTCTAGGTGTAGTGGGTGTTGTGGGTGTTCTAGGTGTAGTGGGTGTGGTGGATGTAGTGGGTGTTGGGGGTGTAGTGGGTGTTCTAGGTGTAGTGGGTGTTGGGGCTGTTCTAGTTGTAGTGAGTGTAGTGGGTGTTGTGGGTGTTCTGGGTGTAGTGGCTGTTGGGGGTGTAGTGGGTGTTCTAGGTGTAGTGGGTGTAGTGGGTGTTCGAGGTGTAGTAGCTGTAGTGGGTGTTCTAGGTGTAGTGGCTGAAGTAGGTGTAGTGGGTGTAGTGGGTGTTGTGGGTGTTCTAGGTGTTGTGGGTGTTGTAGGTGTTGGGGGTGTTGTGGGTGGTGTGGCTGTAGTGGGTGTTGGGGGTGTAGTGGGTGTTCTAGGTGTTGGGGGTGTAGTGGGTGTTCTAGGTGTAGTGGCTGTAGTGGTTGTAGTGGGTGTTCTAGGTATAGTGGGTGTAGTGGCTGTAGTGGGTGTTCTAGGTGTAGTGGGTGTAGTGGCTGTAGTGGGTGTTCTAGGTGTAGTGGGTGTAGTGGCTGTTCTAGGTGTAGTGGGTGTGCCAATATGAAATGATTGTGTGCAAATGGGAGAATGATTGCACCTCTTTTCCTTTCAACAGCAGCACCCAATCTAATTTGCCCGTTAAATATTTGAAGAACATTTTAAGTACTGTAGCCTTATGTTTTGAAACAAAAATAACCACAAATTCAGGATAAGCTTAACTGTTCAGTGGAACCACATGGACCTTAGTTAATGTGAATGTAGAGTATTTAGTAACTAGAGTAAATACGAATTATATTACTATAAAGGGCCAGAGCCTTCCTGGTCTCCAGTGCAACATGATCTGGTTACATCAGAATGTCACATGGACCCTGCTACAGTGCTGTCTGTCGCCACAGGGAAACTGAATAGCTCAGTAGGGAGAAGGGGAAATAGAGGGAAACTGAATAGCTCAGTAGGGAGAAGGGGAAATAGAGGGAAACTGAATAGTTCAATAGGGAGAAGGGGAAATAGAGGGAAACTGAATAG